>NQII01002216.1:133064-216103 GCA_002778355.1 Clitarchus hookeri
AGCACTTCTCCGCAGCGTCGAAGCTCGAGTGATCGCTTCGCTCGCTGACTCACCGCGTAACATTTCACACTTCGGATCAGGTCCCGCCGTTCCCACGGGACGAGATGACTTCGTCGCTGCGTCGCAACTCGGAAGCTCACTTCGCTCGCTGACTCATCGCGTAACAGCTCACGTTCCACTGTTCCCGCAGGACAACAGCGACATCGCAGCCCAGAAGTTCACTTCGCACCGTGTAACAGTTCACAACTTCACGTAAAATAAATGTCCCCGTCTACAAAAAAAAATGCATAGCGGGAATTCATCATCAGAATTTCCATTTTTTACGCTGAACGCAAAAACTACTTCGTATTGGTCAATCAGTTCTTTACGAGTCTTCCTCGGCCATTCAGCTAAACTTCGCAGTCCTGTACTTACTTCAGACGTTGCAGACTTTCCATTGGCTGCTGCATAACTTGGAAGTCGTTTCCTTTGCCAGCGAAGAGCACATGGCGGGGTCTCACAAACATGGAGTGTTTATTCACTAAAGTGTTGAATTTTTCGGCTCGAGTCGGGGAACATATGGTCCAGTGACAAAAATTGTGCTGACGCACACATGTTAAAGGCAGAATTAGTTTCCCAAACGAAAACGTGCATTTTTACAGGTTTTTATTGATTGCTGAAAGTTGTTCGTATTTTGTGTTCGCTGCAAAAATTTTACAGGGTCAGTTGCGATGTATTTTTTTCGATGATCTTACGACTTCTGGGGCTAGGTTAAATGCGTTGAATACCAATTCAGTCAGTTCTTATAAATTCTTTTAAATAATACTTAGTGTTAAGATATTAAAGTAATGTAATCTCCAGCTGAGAGCAAAATTTTTAGGTCATGTAGTTTTCACGTTCTTACCGGCAATAGTCATTTGTGCGACACAGAAAAATCTCATCGAAACACGAAATTAGGCAACAGGAAATAGAAATGCTTTATTTTGACTCGTTTTCTCTTATTAAAAGAATTAATTTTACACGTTTCACAAATCAAAAATAGACAGAAATGAGTCTTTCGAACGAAGGGTGCACACACACAAAACACACACACACACATATAATTTATTAAAGTCGATAAAATATTGCTTCTCAGGCAAAACAGGAGAATTGTGATTCAGTCTTTGTAATAACGTTACAATCATGAAATTAAAATAAATCAATACTTACTTAAAGTGGCATTCGATTTATTTTTTGCGTGTTGTTCGTGTTCAACAACTGTGCTATTCAAAGTCTTTAATGGTGTTCAAGATGTTTTGGGGAGAGCAGGCTGAACTTTATCTAATTGTGTTCTTCGAATGTAGCATCAATCTCGTGCATCAGCACATCAACTACTTATCGGGTTTATTAACTGGTTAACAATGAGGAAATATATTCTGCTGATAGTTGATAGAATGCTACCACCATTTGTTTTTTCAGTTAAGATAAAAATAATTTAAAATGTTTAAATTCTATTTTCTGCAACATGTTTACATTCACCACCACCGTCTAAGAGACAGTAAAAATACGACTAATCAAACTTACACATCAATATAACTAAAGGTTTGGCTAACCCTGAAAGGTAGGTTTTTGCAGTAACTGAAACCACCTTAAATTCAACACATTCGCCGGGATATGTGGCATAAGATAGTCAATTTAAGCAGGATTTTAAACATACAACTCACGAAAACATAATTTTTCTATTTATATAAATTTTTTTACGTTTATAAATAAAAATAACTTTGAATGCTTGCGCTTTGTTCGATTATTTTTAATTCATAGTCACCTGCAGTTCGGGAGTGTGCCCTACTTCAGAGAGACTTTGACTGAAGTCAGTCACCTAACCCTCTTGTATAGTTTTATTGTAAGTTTCACAATCTGTCAGACAAATTCATATTTTGTCGATTGAGCTGTTACGTATGCAAGTGTATGCAAATTGTTGGTGGTTGTAAAAATGGAAAACATTGATCTGCACCGCCGTAAAATAAAGAGAAGAAAAAAATTAATTTATCTGCGCTTTAAAGTGTTTTATAAAGTACACCATATATCAAATAATTTTAGTTCCATGTGTAATTTTTAATTACTTCTACTTTCACTCAATCAACTATTGAAAATAATTGTTAATGTAAGTCAAGAAATCCTTAAAGTGTTTAAAGCATGGGGCAATTAATCGTTATATATGCATGTATTAAGAATTTGGTAAAGATAGTTAGTTCTGTGAATAAGACACGAATGTGATAAGGACAGCAAATTATTTAAGTTCAGTGATGTTAGTGTAAAACCATTTCATATAAATAGACAGTTATATTAAAAACAATATTTAATAGATGCTGCAAGAAGAGCTTCAATATTTTTGTACAATGGCGAACTTAGTTTCTTCACAATACTTGAATTATAAACGGCTTTGCATTTTGGTGCATTTACATTGTGCAGACACCAAAATTGGACATAAAAAACGTAAACTATAAAATCTTTTTTCAAAGAAAACCCTTTGTCTTAAATAATAAACTCAAAATAAAAAATAAAAAATTCCGGTTTTAAATATTTTTTTATTGGAAAATAAAAGATGGTAATTAAAATGTAATACGTTTAACACTATGAAATGAGTTTTGTTGTTTTGTTAGAGAAAATATTAAATTTCCGTATAGCAGTTATTTCAAATAGAAAATTGGCCAGAAAATAACAAGAGCCGACTGTATGATTATTGAACCGTAATGATGTACAGTTAGTGATCATAAACTAATAATAAACTATTCGAATGAATAAGAGACGTTCCAAAATGCTGCATATGTGTTCGTATGCCTCGCACTGAAATTAGGATTAATAAAGTGGAAACGTTGAGAAATACGGCATAACTAAACACACAATTGGCTGTGGTGAAACTGTAAGAGCTGGCAGCACAAATCTTAATGATAAACGAAGACAATATGGCCTTCTGAAGTACTAAAATAAAAAATACATACATTTACATATTTTCGGTCTCTTTGATAATAAAAAGTAATGGTTTTTCTTAGTCGCTGGTGTTCGAAACAGGAGTTCAAATCGCCATGGTTAACGGTTGTTATTTTGTGGATACGTTAATTATTTAGGCTAACAAACGCGTAAGCATTGGCCTACAGGAGAGTTTAATCTTACAATTATCCTCGTAGTCATTACATCATCATTACAAACGTGAGCTATAAATAATCATAATCATATTACTTCTAGTAAGTCACATCTGTTTAACAACTTTGATTCAAATTTGAATTATCAAGACGTGATGCGGAATATCCTTGATTATTCAGGAGTCTTCAAAGCTGGGAAGATTATTACAGTCAAATGGTCACTGAAAATTATATTTATTCGGGAATTAAGAGTATTCTGCAGGAATGTTTGATGTTACTACGTTTAATTTTCCCCATATATTATTTCCATTTCTCTAACCAATTTTTAAGTGACCTAGAAAAGGAACATTAAATAATGTGTTTGAATAATTCCTTCAATTAGAAGCGGCTGTTTTAAATTTAATAACTAAGGAGTGGCCAGGAAAAACATTTCACCAATGAAAAATCGTGATTGTCGCTAAAAAAAAATTTGTGAAAAAGTTTACAATTTTTTTATCTAGGCAGTGCAAATTGGAACAGGTAAATTATAAGCAAAGCAAATAAACTCCCGAAATGCGTTGGTCAGATATGCAGGTGGCTTGGGCAATCGCAGATAAATGTATTTTAGCTGTAAATTAACTGCGAGAAGACCTCTAAAATCAAAGTGGATGGTGGAAAATGTTATGCCCCGAAAAAAAAACAAAAAAAAAACGTAGCTTTCCGATATCCTGCTGAAACACCAAGCCTTCTCAGGTTCATCCCAGGAGTTTCCGAGAACGTTTTGACTTTATAACTCCAGGGGTTTGCGCGAGTTACGTAAGTGGATTTTGGAATTTTGTTGGTTAGTTTTTTTTTTTTACACATTTCGCTTTTATTGTTACTGCTGGTTGAAGGGACTGGTAATGCATCTCTCGCGTTAAGTCATAAAAAAACTCAAATTATACAAAATGCTAGCACTGAAGATGTTAGGCATCTCTGCGCGGTAAACAAAATGCAGTAATTTAGTTCTGGCGCTTAGTTTTCTGTATGTTGGGTAAAACATGTTATGCCAAATGCCGGTTGAGTGCTTCGGGGCTCACATAGCATGGGGTGGTTTATGTCTCATTTTGTGCCGTCCTTAGTTCTCTACGGTACATGTGCTTAAGCCACAGGAAACAACTTGAGTCAGTTAGTCGGAGCGTAGAGTGATTTTGAATTGGCGGCTATTTTTGCAGGGGCAAAAGAACAAATAAGCAAGCTTTAATAAATAATATGAAATCATATTTCTGGTATTATAATTATAGAAAAGATTCATATATTTTAATCAAATAAATAAACGAGGTTTTGTTCCTTAAGATAAAATTTTTCACACGCTTTTATATTCAACTTCGAAATTTACAAACCATTGCAGGAGTTTCTTATAGTAGTTGATCACGATATTAGTGAACGAAACCAAAATTGATTCTAGATTTCTTAGACAATAATAACTTATTTCAGCAAGCACTATTGGCATGCAAGGGCAGATTCGAAATTTAACCTTATGTACGTTAATTTTCTTAGCCTGAATTACGCCAAACAAATGAAATTTATTTTAAAATTATTTTTGTATGGGTTTATGGTTTCACGGTGTTTTACCTACAAATATTGCACTTATTATCTTTATGGTGGTAACATTCCGCAGCGTAAGAAATATATTTCGTCGAAAGAAGACGGTCACATATTATTCCAGTAAATATACGTTTGTACATTGTTTTAGTTCTTTGTGCTCTTGGCAGATATTTCTGTCCTTTTAAACTTATTATCGTGGTAATTATAAACCAACTATTTTAAATAAGAATACTTTCGCGAATTACTACAATGGTTCCTATAGTTACCACATTGTATTTTGTTCACTCATTATATATAAGACAAACGCAAAACCCGGGCGTAAAACTGCAGAAAAAGATACGCAAAAATAATTTTTACGTAAGAAATACATACGAACAATCTGGAATTCTATAGAGTAATACCATGGTCAAACTAAAGTACGAGAAGATTGATAATCTTGTGCTTGGACCATATTTTGCCCAGTTAAAATGATTCTGAGATACATGGGCAATGTAACACGAGACAATCTATATTTATCAATGTATCAAATAGGATATTGAGCCTTTGATTTTGGGTACAATTTAGCTCAGAATTGCATATTACTCTGATATTGTGCATTGAAAGAGTTGAATTTCGTTTGATAACCATTAAATAACCACTATGATATTTTTAAACTTGCGACTGAGTTTGTACAGTTATTTAGTAAATAAAAATTTTTATCAGGAGAATATTTTATTTACCTAACATAAAATGCATGTAGTGTTACAATTCTCGGTGATAACAAGCATAATGTACATATACTCTTTGTGTGTGTGTGTCAAAACATGTTGAAATAACGCGTTTATGCAAACAAATTTCTTTTAATGCGTTGCCTCTGGTTAAAAGCCATATTTTACAATGAAATGTGTAAAATATGACTTAGAGAGTGCATCTTTCGAAAGGGTACAATAAGTGTGAATACGAACTTGTTTAATATGCTCATGGGTATCTTATATGTATGAATAATATGCTAAACGATTACAGAGAAATTGAATTATATTACGTAAATTACATTTTGTCTATATAAAACTGCTTAATCATTATACTAATAACTTATTAATATATCGGTGTAAGTTTGTGTTGTGTTTATATATGTAATTAAAATGGAACAAAAACATATATTTTAATTAATTTTGTGGAATTTAATGATAAGAAAAGCACTAAAAATCTGTATGTAAATTAACACGTTACAATTAAGTACGTATTAACAAAAATACATATAGGAATTTATAGTATTTTATAAATATAATACTTGTCGCCTTGTTTACATGTTAAATTATTTTAGGTGTAATGAAAATTATGTTTTTTTGAAAGTGAGAAGTTGTACAAAATGTGGAAAATTTTAAGTTTTAAATTTATACATTTGTTCTGTATTTTTTAGCACAAAGTTATTAATATTGTCAAATTAGTTTCTTATTGTTCTTCCCATTTTTTTTATTTATGTACAGTAAATTTTATTGTTTATACTTTTATTAAAGCAAGATTTCGTTGCGTTAAGAAGAAAAATTATTACAATAGTGTCGAAAAATCACGCTTTTTTAACAGGCGATTATGTTGAATTTAACAGAAAACACAATTAAATAATTAAAATTTTTAAATACATTTCCATACTGTAAACTTTATGTTTTCTAAATGCAAAACCTGAAATATGTTTTCATATTTTAGTAATATATTATTTGTACTAAATGCCCATTGTGCATTTTTTCTACAGTCCAGGATTATACTTTGCCTCTACAATTTCATCAGCTGTCAGCAGTAACAAGTGGAACTGGACAAATAGGACACACATTAAAAAATCTACTAAGCAAATTCTTTACCGATTTCATAAACAACGCCGATAGAAATAAAAATTGATATCTTAATCTCTGACTAGACCAAGACTCTAGTATGGCCTAATACTAAATGGACTGTAAAAGGAATATTTTGTACTGTTATTTTAAAGTCATAAATTCGTTTGTACCACGAGAATGACTTGGCTCATAATTACTGATTTTATTTAAAAATTACCTCATTTATGAGCCTAAGATTTTGGAAGTTATATGTGTATTTTTCAGACTGTGCGTAATACAGTGGACATGTAAACAGCTCTACTACAATCTAAATATCAAAACGCTTCAAAACACTGTTTCTAAATGTGCACAAAATAATGTTTTATAACTAGATGTGTGTATTTGAATTCGATACTTTTTCTGAATGTTCTGCTTTGGAAATAAGTCAGTATATTTTTAATGTGGATGTACAAGTATGCTACTAACCGAGATAGCTAAATACAACATTATAATATGCAATGTATTAGTTCGAAATTTATTGAAATATTGCATAACAATACAGTATATTTTGTTAAATAAATTTTTACAGTTTGATAAGTAATATCTTACATTATTGGTGTATTAACATAACTATTAATGGGAGTTTGTTTTATTGTAAAATAAAAAGATTTTTATTAATATGTTTTAGTGATAGCCCTTAACTAAACCTAAGCATTGTTCGCCTAAAATAATGAATTTATGTAATATTCCTCAACTTTGTTTAGGATGTGAATATAGTTAAGATTCTAAAATATAAATTATTTTTATCTGTGAATGCATTAGTTAAGTCTAACTTTTAACCATTTCTTTAATGAACTGTTGCTGTAAAATGTTATTGAAGTGTTAGTGTAAGGAATTGTATATTTTAGGAAATTGGAAGTTGTGTATGAATTAGTAAAGGGATATGAATGGGAATGTATTGAATAATACAAAAAGTTTTGTTTCGAAATGTATCTATAAAATTTACTTTTATTTTGACATTCGGATGGCTATACAATTACTACCTTATATCTTGATGTGTTTATGTGAGTCAAACATTTATCTATTCGATGTGTGGATGTCTTATTCTGATAGTAGCTCAGAAGTTTCTGACATTAGTGTTATTGTTGTTTATTAGAATTTTTGTCGACTATTGCCTTCTTGTATAGTAAAATCATTGATAAAATTTAAATATTTCGGAAAACTGTATTTGGTGTGTATGGTAAGAGCATAGATAATAAGAGTGTTGTAGAATTTAATAGCGCCACACGGATGAATTATCTCCAGTGGTATGTGTGCAAATATTGCAGCTACTGATTCCTGTCAAGGTACAAAAAATGGCCGAGAAGGAATCTGGAAAAAGTAAATAGCATGTAAATATTAGTCTTAGAAATATAATGAAGAAACTTTTCCGATGACTGACGTACACTTTTCCATATTCACGCAATAACAATAATTTTCTCCAATAAGAAAATCGAAACATGCATGTGTGAACATCATCTCACGTTGTCTCAAAGTTCACTTGCAATTTTAAAAGTGGTTTTGAGCAACTTCAGAGTATCATAGCATCGGTCAGCCATTTTATTTCAGAACTTGTCCAATTTAACTTTCTCCCCACATATATTTTAATTATCTGTCAAATTGTTATGCTTGTAATTTACCTCATTATTTAAGCTATAAGATAGCTTAACTTTGAGCTTCGGCTGTTTTGTGTCACACAAGCAAAGCAATTTTTTTTTTTTTTTTTTTGTAAATTATGAACTATAGTAACTTGGTGAGTCATCTGGAAACGTTCGCACTGCATTAGAAAATTCCCTTCATGTATTTCACTGTTACCGCAGCGAACTTTCTTCTTTCAGAATTCGTAATTTAGCGTATGCATATACTGTATATATATGCGTGTGTGTAATTAACATTGTCAAACAATTTTTTAATATTTTTGATGTAGTTTAAAAATATTGCTAAAAGATTACATTATTTTAGTGATGGAAAATTTTTTAGAAATTAAAACTCATATTTTGCAAATGTGTATTTAATATTATAATTTAAACTGATTTACAGTCATATTATATAAATAAAAAAATAAACTTAATGTTGTGGTGTTTTTATACCTGTACGGTGTTCTTAATACTACCTGTGATAATTATACCACTTACGCCTTTAACTTCAGCGGAAAATAGAGCATTGCATGAACAGAAAACACAAATATACATAACATATAATAAATTATTGAGTTCAGTTTTAACTATCACGGAAATACAGTTATTTTATTGTACTCTCTGATATTGTGTATGGGATTTATTCTCACAGACATCAATTTTACTTGTAACTTACTGTAAATAAGTGGAGACCACAGTTTTTAATGACCGTTAGTTACTGCCGACCATAGATATAACAAGCTCTCTGCCGACGTAATGCTGTAATTGATCTTGTGAGTAGACCTAGACAAAAATAGTCAAGCACTGATATTTTTTTCAAGACTAATGCTAATGAATATATTTAAAAAAATGTCATAAGGAAAACGATTCCGGTTTATAGACGTGTATAGTCATGTATTTTTATTACCTTTTATGTGTTTTACAATCAGTTGTCTGTTGTTCTATAGCGAATTTGAAAAAAATATCAATTTCTTTCGACAATAGCCCTACAATAGCCTACACAACGTGGTCCGTTCTAAGCAGGTATATGATTTATATTAGTATCATAGAGCTCATAGTGTTGGAAAGTAATTTATTACATTTGTTTAATTAAATAACTTGATATTTTCTTCTGTGCATTAGGTTCATAATGTTTATAAAAACAAGCCAAACTATAAAGAATTATAACGAATACTCGAATTTATAAATTTAAAAAATTATCTTTTTTCGAGAAGTATAGTAGTTCGTTTGTACTTAGTTTGTGGCATGTGTAACTGATGAGAATTTGTACTTACCGTAATTTACAATACGGTGCTGTATAAAGTAAACATCAAAGGCACATTCACCGACTTTTATACACGTGTAGCTGTCTTCATCACTTGAAACTATTTATAATTTCTAGACAGTAAATATATTGTAAACAGTGAACTCCGTTTCCTAAATGTGTATGAGAGACAAATTTCGTTTGCGTAAGGAAATATTGGATGAACGGAGAAGCAAAAGAATCTAAATCTTAGCTAAAGAAATATCACCTATCTTCTCTTGAAGAAATGTTCCAGAGTTTTAAAACTGTAAAAAAAAAAGAAAAAATAACTGCATATAGTGACATATTGTCGGCATATGTAGAAGGAAAATATTTATACACAAGGTTGTTGATAGTCGTGTTTAGGGTATTAATATTAAAATGAAATTTGAACTTTACAACTAAGGCTGAAAAGCTAAAAAAAAAAAAAGTTATTTACGTCAAAATTTGCTATGAACAAGAGCGAAACTCACCCCACAAGTATTAACTTTTGTGCTGCTAAAAATTTTTTGTGGCACTTTTATTGAAATCATTGTATATTAAATCACTTATTGCCTAATTATACTGATAGTTTAAGTAAATCAGTTATGATCAAAAGATAAAAATTAAATTAAAGTATTGCTAACTGTTATATGTTTAAATGTATCTAAATAGGTAGAAGGATATTTGAGTACATACGACACACACACGTTGGCATAGCTATCAATATATCTTTTTAAAAAAATGAAAGCAATTTGAAATTTTATGTTCTGTGACTTGCGAATATAAAAAAATATATCGGATTGCTTAAAAGGTTTCATATATATAATAATTAGCATCAAAGATTTCCGTGAAGAAGCTTTAAAACAAAATCGTATAATCTGTTACAACAAAATCTAATATTTGTTTTTCGATACACAGTACATTACACATATAGTGAATAAACTGAGAATTAATTGAAATGTTGCTGATAAACGATATATTAACTTAATTTTCTGATCGCAAATTCTCCGAAAACTGCGTTAGAATGGGCTAATCTTTTGTTTAAATTAATTATTCAATTTAGTTTTTTTAGATATGTTCCAATAGTAGGTATACTATATTTGAAAATAAATAATTTAGTTGTTAAAATTTAAAGAAAAAACTAAGTTTTTCTAAAAACTAATTTTAAACTAGAACTGTTGAAAATCTGTTGAATTTTTCCCGAATACTGCAAGCTTTATTTCTCAATAAACGTCCCCTAAAATTGCCAATGAAAAACGTTAAAATTTGATAATTTAATGTCATAATTATTTTATGCTTGAGTGTTAAAACTGATTTGAATTGAATCAGTGGTTCGAGACATATGGCGTAGGAAAACACCAGAGGAGAAAAGCATATGTTATTAAGAAGAAAAGTTTCAGCTTTTAAAATTTCATGAAACATTTTAGAGCGTTTATATTCCTCTATGTGTTAACATTTTTTTTGTGAAAACCGCTTGAATAATTCCTGAAATGTAATATTTTTGCACGTTTTATATGTGGGGCTGTATCCAAAAACTATCATATTATTGCTCTCCCAGAATTAACAAAGTGTTATTTAAATGAGATTAACAAAAATCATTTATTAAGTTCACCAAAACTATTTGAGATGTAAAAATCCATTGCTAGAGGAATTTTCGAATTTTGAAGCTTCATTGTGAATTAAATTTAGTGACAATTTTTTTTTTATTAATTCCCGAGATTTAATTTAAATTACGTATTAAAAAATCAATTTCAAGTAGACGCAAGAGAAATGCCATATTTGAATGTGGTGTTATGGTGGGTTGCAAAATGACATTATCGCGATCGTAGAGTTGCCGAATGATCAGCAAGCGAGTATTTACCGCTGGACTCCAGAGGCGGGTCAACAGCTTCTGTTCTACGCGTTCTAAAACCCAGGAGACAGGGAACGATAAGGGCGACACTGACACGCGTGCCTAGCATCCCATCGCCCCTACGCGAAAGTCGCTGAACCGGCTCGCAGCGGTTCTTTTGTATGTTGCACCGTACTGCTCGCAAGTTAGATCCCTAACAGAGCGGGGCTTGATTGCATTCAAATAAAGCCCACAGATGTAACTACAGACGCATACCGTAACATTCGACAACTTCAGGCCAGCGATCCAACAATGGGCCACAGCTACTTTCAGAACGTGAGAGCTATCTAGCGTTTAAATAATATATTGATTTTCAATTGTAATGTTTACTTATTTGACAAAAAAACGTGAAAAACACACATTAAACATTGAGGGAAAATGTAAAAAACAAAAATGTATACAGCTTTGACTCGTGAATAATTGTAGCGTGACAACATTGGGTCAGGGCACGTTTGACGCGTATTTTAATGGGACAAGAAGACGTGGCCCATAGTTCACTTGCTTGTGTATACAACAATGGGCCACACAAAAACAATCCCCCCTCCCTTCCCTTGCTACCTGGATTTGTTTTGGACATAGGATTACATTTTTGAGATGTGTAGTTATGCTGGATAAAATTCCCAACCCATTATCTCAATAAAAAAAAGGGTGATTATGCTTGCAAATATCAAAAAGTGGCACAAAGTTGTCGAGTTTTACGGTAGTTACTTTCCTCCTGCTTCTGAAGGAAACTGTGTAAGCTAGCTCCAACTTTTTTTTTTTTTTTTTTTACAAATTTAAGGGTTTTTTTTTTCTCTTTTTGAATACACTCAGTATAATAAAATCAAAACCACATGGCCTTAGAAAATAAATTTTTACCTTTTCTGGCAAAACGTATTTCCTGAAAATGTATTCACTGAGACGCGCGTATTCGCCCCTCAAACAACGTTTTCACAGGAAATATTTTAGTACATGTTACTCTGAAGGCTCGACTTTACCTATTATGCAGAAACTCGTCGTTTTCGTGTCATGATTTCAGTTTCAAGGGTGTTATTGGGAATGTATGATTATAGAAAACTTACAATTTAAAAGTTGTGTAATACTTTTCTATTTAATTTCCACTGTGGGTTGTTTCCTGCTTGCAAAAAGGCAGGAACTTATTGATGAAATATACATTTTTCTCGACTTTTTACAACGAGTAGAAAACACAAAAAAAAAAATTACGCACAAAAAATATTAAAAAACACGCAAAACGTAAATTTTCTATAATCGTAAACTGTCAGTAATTACCTTGAATCCGAAATTATGACGCGAAAATGAATAATTTCTGCAAAAGGGTTGAAGCCGTGCCTATGTTTCTAGCGAAGCCGTGGTGTGTACCGAAGCTGTGTTGAACGGGTTTAGTCTGCAAGGGTGGTGTAGGTGATTACGTACGGTGAGTAAGATCGGGATTACGATGACTTCACTTTTCGCGTAACACGTTACAAGTAATGCGTCCACGTTAAGTCGTCTGTACCTTGTCTGGTGTGTTTCAATGACCCGTATTGCGATCGACTCACGTCATGTAAAACGTACGTTCACGTAACGAAAAGCTTGCCAGTGTTGAGCTTTTGCGTGATACACAATACATGACTTTGTACCATGTGATCTTGCTGGCCACTCGCTATAGGAACAGAATTGTGTTATATCGTTTGTTTTAATGTATTTTTTTACTTAAATTTTGCTATGTCGTCTGCTTAAAGATTTAAGCTAGGGCATAAATTGTCCTTTTCCTGCGAAAATGGAAGACGGTTGGGTAATATAATGTTACGTGTCGCTAGTGTGCGTTGACCTTGGCTCGTCCTGCGCGAGCCAGCGGAAGAGGACAGAGATGTTATATGACATTTGACCGCGAGTCACAAGGGATGTTTGAATGACAGGCGGGCGATAATCCAAGAAGCGCGTATATTGTTACTAAAAAGCTATCTGCCATGATAATCCTTTTGCGGCGCGCGCGCTCCTGACCTTCAGCTGATTGAATTTCCGCGTTTATTTGAAGAATTTTCTAGTGGTTTACTGCCCTGGTTTCTCTCGGCGTGACTCGGGGCGCGTCGAACTTTCCAGGTCAAAGCCAGCTAGTATAAAAGTGCGACGAGCTTCCGAGCCGGGAGTTTACGAGTGGATGAGTGGCTGAAGTTTTAGCGATATATGATGGGCGAGAGAAACAAGCGGCGAGAGAAGTGACCAGAGCGGGAGGAAAATCTGCGACTGCGAGCATCAGAGCAGCGAATAGTGCGACTGGCAGGCTGAACTATTGGACTGGATGCGTGAGTGAAATAAATTTTTTTTAAATGATGGCAACATACAGATTGGACATGTGTTAATGATGGGTATGAGTTAATTTACTATAACCAAACAGAGACATTAAGAAGGACGTTAATTAGAGTTGAAATAGGCATTAAATATTGCACTCACTGAGAAATAAAAATTGTAATAGTCGAGAAAGATAATTTTATTCTGTAAATAATAGCCATGTGAATAAATAAAACATAAAAAAATTCAGTAATTTTTTTTATAAAAACCTCCATCCCTAACGAACTCAGATACGCCACTAAGGCATCTTATAACAATAAGTTAGACTTTACCTTTAATCATACAATAAATGTAATCAAAAATTAAATAATACAGTTTTTGAGGAAGCTGTTAAAAAAGGAGCTATATCGCACATATTTATCGTAATGTTTATACAGTAAAGAGAGAACGTTGAGCACCTTAATCACAAATACTCGCACCATTGAGGTATAAGATCTAAACATAATTGTTTGATCTGTAAATACGGTAATCTTGACTGGGTTTATACATTGCTGGAAATTTTGAATTATGTTTGGCAGAAGTATCGATGTTCTTTTATATACTGCAGAATGTTTGCCATCAAATTTTCAAACTTAAAAACTATAGACATAATTAAAACAATACCATTTATCTTAAACCTCTCGTGAATAATGCACACATCTACGAGTAACATTTCTGCATCTCCACCGTGTATTTCATTCTAAAGGTTAAGGCAACCTAGCTGTTTTCAAAATTTAAATAATTCACATACGCGAAATGTTCACCACATTAGTTACGCTTGTACAACTCAAATCTTCAATGTTTTCAATGTATTATTTTAAGAATATCCAATGCGAAACTCAAGAAAATATTTCGTGACGTTTGGATTCGGTACGCATTTTTACGTTCCTACGCAATGCGCCATAATACGGTACTCGAAACAACCACGTTGTTAAGTGAAAAGTGAAGTGATCGCAATTCTTACTTAACAGAGTTTAAGTGAAGGATTGTAGTGATTCTCCGTGAGGCCATATGGTCGCACAGGATTTTATGATGGCTCCGTCTGGTTGGAGGACTCTTTCGTGTCCAAGGCGTATAAACGTTGGAGCGATAATAAGGAACTGGATTTGCGCATCGCCTTTACGCGTCGCCCATGTAGCAAGAGACAATCGACAGTCTGGGAGCCGCGGTGGCTGAGCGGCTAGACTGTTCGCCTCCCACCAAGGCGAACCGTGTGCAATTCCTGGCTGGGCAGGGGAGCTCCCGATTCCCCCACCACTCCATCCTGGTACTGCTACATTTTCACCTCATTTCACACTCATCGACTCTTGAGACCTCGCTGTTAAGAGCCGCTCTAATATCCCAACACAACTCGGCCGTCTGTGCTTTTAATGATGGCATTGCTGGATGACTGCTGGCCCAGTAAACTTGAGGGTCTACACAACTTGCCCTATAATGGTTTAACTGCTGGCACGAGGACATATGGCGTCTTGATGGAATGCTGATGGTAAAGAGTAGGTGAACTTCTAGTGGTCCATAAGTGGCTTACCAACTGTATTCCAGCACTCGCCGCACATAACATATACATTTGCTGGTGAAAGAATGGGTGGCCCCCAGCAGCCCATTTGCTGGCTGTGAAGCGGTACGTCGATGGACCATTTCTGGCGCAATCGTGGATTATTATGAGAATTTTTTATGGCTCCCACTCTCGCAGGTCGCTGCTCCACAACAATATCTATTCTTCTAAAATAATAAATATAGATCCCATGATGCAATGAGTAGATTACGTGTAAACATCTAATGATGGATATATCTATGGTAAAATACTTTATATACAGTATTGGCTGTGGCCTTGTTTTTGGTATCGAATAACTTAGTGTGTGTGTGTTCCGTATGTGGGAGGGCATACAATTAAAATGTGAGGTAAACCTAAATAATTTACCTTAAAAAGGTTTTTGTTGTTTATCGCCACGAAAATATTAACAGATATCCATTGCATTTCACAACAGACAAACAACATCCCAGTAACATAACGTAATCCGAGAAATTTCATCAGAGACAAGTTTTGTTGAGTTAGGACCACAATTCAGGTAGGAAATTTCTCTCTTAACGACACTGATTTTTTTTTTTTTTTAGATGTTACTTTTTAAATACTGTATCGTTTACATTCGAAATCTTAAGGCTATGGAATAACTGTTGTCATTTATATTATCCTAATGCTTGTTAATAGTTTAAGTCCAAATATATTAATAATCACTTCACTAAACTTTAACAGTTCATGTTACATTAATGGGTGGTATTCTTGCTGGTTGGTGCAAGGTGTGCGAGTTCGTGCCGACAACTCGGTGACCATAAGATTCTCATATAATAGAATGTGTTTAATATTTGTTTAAGCGAAAGTTATTCAATAAAATTAGTCAACAGTTACTGTGTAAATACTCAGTTCCAAGAGATCAATATGCTTGTCTGATGTTTAAGTTACAGCGGACTAGCTGTGCTCGCGGCTCCGCTCGTGTGGACTACAGAATAATTGTTTAGTAATTCTCTGTTATAGATAGATATATGCTACCGCGGAGTTTTTTTTAGCTCTCTTTATTCTACACAATTCTTTACTACATGATATTGTTCCATCTCTGATAGTTTAGACAGCGTATTGCAAGAGAGTGCGCTGGCGGCAAACTTTATTCCGACTTGATTCACTATTATCGTCACTGCTTATTCCTTATGTTACTTTACGTAGCAAAATATATATACTAAAACCTGGCCAGAGAGCATAGCTATGAATATAAAAAAAACAGGTAAATCGGATAAGCGGTTCTCGTGTCAGACAGACAGAGAGACGTTGAAGCATGGCTAGCCATCCGTAGGCCATCTGATGGCTGTGAAGTGGTACGTCAATGGGCTATTGCTGTTGTAAGCACGTGTTCAATGCTTGGGAGATTCGCACTCGCCGCCCCTGGGACAATTATGGACGTAGTATGGCTAGTTAAGCGGCGCCACATCAGAACCAGTAATGAAGCCGGGGGACGTCAGCGGTAGGCCAACTTATCGCCAGCTTGGTATTCTATACCAAACCATAAATGGGCCCATAAGAACAAGGTTAAATTATCGAAGGATGTACATCCGCTCCAACTGATAAGAACTTCCGGGAGAACTTCCGGGAGCAGTGCTGTACGTCCCAACTTGCAAGGGACGTTCAAGGTCAAACCCGTTTTCGGATTTGTTAAAGGGATCTGGGGTTTGGAAATAAAAGTCCTTATTACATCATGCACTTTATTAAGCACAATACACATACTGTACATGACCTAATACACGAACATCGCCATTAGTACCAACCAATTTCCTAAAAATCCAAATCGCTTCTCCTAGCTCAAACTTAAGCCTACGTCGTGAATACAAAACTGGATTAGGAGAAATAGCAATAACATAATTAGAAGTAGCAACAAGTTCATTAATTGCAAAAGTCTTCCAACATATAATGTCTGTTGAATCAATCTGACTCAAATAATTAACACCAGACACTGTACTGTTGTGTGGATGTATGTAGAAACAAACTCACCTCATGAAACTTCCAGTGGCGAAGCCCTCATTCCAAGGTCGAATGTAAAGACAAATTGTCCGAATGGTAGGTTGAATAGCACGTACCGGAATTTCCGTGTACCTTAAAAATTGTGGCACGCTCGTAAGAGCCCTTTCTCACTTTTAATAAATTCGTATTAATGACGAAAATATAAAATGGAAACTACCATTCGAATGTGGATACTTTATTCAATGCTATTCCTATGCAGACACCGCTCAAAAATATTTAACGGTTTTTAAATTACAACTATACGACTGAATGTCTGCGCTCTGTCTGGAGTCCTCGGAGGATGGCACATCTAACAGGGTATGGGGCATAGGTAAACTCGAAATACGTCAATTGAATTATATAGTCCATTCGTGGTTTCTTCACACTTTTCGGGTCAAACCCTTAAAAAATAACTCCGTGTACGGCGTGTCTGATTATTTCCTAAATATTTCAGGTAGCATTAGTATTTTATACGTCCATTAAGAAAAAAGTATCTTAGTTTTTGTTAAATTCAACTTTTACTTATATATAATATATATAATAATATTTAATTGATAATTAATATGATTTAAAATGGAGATAAAAAAGGTGTGTTGATATGCTTAGTAAGAAATAATTCTCGTGCAAAATATCATAAAAGTGGGTGAGCACGAATGCGATTATTTCCCCTTTGGTGTAATTTTATAAACGTTTGTGACAACTTTGTTCGCAGATATTTTACAATACTTGTGCATTTATTACGCACAATGTATTTCATAAATGCATCAATTTGTCTTTAATTCTGTCCCACAAAAATAAATAATTTGGGGACAAGTCTGGAGAATTTGGTGGCCGAGCTACAGGACCCATGCATTCAATCCACTGTCTGGGGAATAACGTGTAAGCAACTAGCCGATCTCTGCATTAAAAGTAAGGACAGCCATCCTTTTGAAGCCGCGGTGTTAATCACAGAGCGAGAAGGAAATATTAGATCAGCTGATAAAAAATATTCTCTAGGAAGTCTGCATAAGCTGCAACATTCAATTGCCCTTCAGAAAAATATGGTCCTATGACACGATTTCAGAGGAGGCCACAGGCTCCACATATGCTGGTTATCCATTTGACGGAACCAATGTGGGCTGACTACAGACCAGTAAAGAGCATGATTTATTTTAAGGGTACAATTACTCTTGAATTTGGCCTTATCATTCCATAAAATGCTGTAATGTAAAGCATTGTCCTCGCTCAGGTACCAGTTGCAGAAATCAATGTCCTTAAGAAAGTCATTATTCCCAAGTTCTTGGTCTATCAGTACATGGTACGGATGTATACGATTATCGGCGAGGGTTCTCTACACTGTACTTTGAAAAAATCCTGAGTCGTGGACAATCCTCCATGTAGAATCATATGAGGATTAACTACCATGGCAGCAAGTGCAACAACAGCCCTCTCGTCTCTAACAGGTCATCTGTTGAGTGTCGGTTGCACTAGTCTGATTGTGCGCATGCGACATGCAAGATGCTGGAAGACATTGTACGAGTAATTGATTCACTGTGGGTACCTCTCTGCGGACAAACGAGCAATAGCTCTGCAGTCCCGACTACATTATCCTAGTATCATCTGCATGACAAATGCTTCTTCGTTTGTTAACGGTATTCCATTAAGAATGCAACACCACAGACAGATAATAACTGACACTAAAACTGACACTAATGGTTGCAATGTAAACCAAATGACTGTCTGAATGAACGAACATATTGTTATGGTGTGGTCAGGTCTTAGCTGAACGGCTTACCTGATCACACCTTCAAACATAAACCTGGAAACGAGCGGGATTGCAACGCCAGCATTTAGTCGTCGATCCTTGCGAAACAAGACAGTTGCAGAAATCCCCTACACCGGTCACTGAGCAGGGCCGCAGAACCACGCGCTTGATATAGGCCGGTGTAACACCAGAAACAGCGTCTTTCATCTTTAGCCCTTTGGCGACCCGATCAGCGAAGCTTACCAGGAAGATGGGTGTGTCCGGCCGCCGTTAATCGGTTCGTAGAATGAGCCTCCGGCAACATTAACAAGGTGATGACGTTCCAGTTAGGGTTAATTAAAATGGCGTGAGTTAAATATAATTACTAATAATATTAAATTCAATGTAAAGCTCCCCCGGTCAATGGTATCATAAATAGTTATTGTAAAAGCTTAATCTTAATAAAACTCATCTTATACTGTTGTGCTCTACCGAATTATGATTTAATTATTTGAGATACGCCCCCAGCCCCAGCGTACTCTCACATTGACATATGACATTGTTACATTGTTCGTAACAATATGATCTTCAGTTGACTTCCATGCAAAACCTGCAGTTCCTGTAAGTGGTAGATGGCGTATCTGCTTGATGCGTAGTGCTGCATTCTTCTCCAAGTTTTCCTCGGAAACAATCTAATACCTACTTCACGAGTCTATGCAGTAAGGCACACAGGTTAATGCTACTCTCACTGCGATTGGAAATACTGTAATGGCGCTCATTGTGTATCTGACATGCATAGTTTACGCAAAACTAATGATGATTGAATACACTTTACTGTTATTATTAAACTGTTTCCGAACAAAAGTGGAGAATAAGGCAGCACTATGCAGCAAGCATATAAGCCATCTATTTATTAAAGGTACTTTAGGTTTTGGTGTGCATGTTAACTGACAAACGAAAGTCATTAATTCATAGTCATTCGTTTTGCAAAGCATGAAAGACATAATCAGACCTGCATTTGGATCTCTCATCAGTGCTGAGGTCCACCGAGCATCCGCGACTGTAAGACGGTAAGCAGAGTCATATCTGATACAGGATGGTCTACATTTTGAACACTTATGAAGACTGCTGTGTGCGAATGAGTGTTCCTAGTTCCCAGTTCACGGAAGTTCTCTCACACCATATTGGTATTTACATTACACCCGACGTCCTTTTGATTGTACGTATACTAGGTATGTACACCAGAAAAAACAACATGTTTCTTTTATTTCCTTTTTATTGTAGTAATAAAAACATGTTGGCGATAAATGGTCATTGTGCTTAAACTCCGCATGCCACAACCATATGCCTAGATGATTAATTTTATTTTGTGTAAACTATGCACATCAAAAAAAGGTGTCTTAGTAAATATTGTTTCCATTTAGACGATCTATCCATCGATACCTTATACGACCCACATACACATTTGCAGTTTAATGATTACCCTTATATCATGGTCTCTGGTAAGTTAGGTGAATGGGATTACAACCAATCAATGCTTCATATAGGGTTAAGTTATAGAAACTTTTTCGCGTACCCCCTATGTTGTGTTGTTTTTGAGAACAATGGGTGTTATGGGTATGTGTTTCATTCTGTATAAATAAATAAAAATATATATTCACTCATATATGTGAAGTTATCAGCATGTTTTCTTCTGGGGCGAACTAGTAGTAGGGTTTTCTCAGAGTGCTCTCTTATTTTTAACATTTAAAATGTTTGACAGAAAGCCTTGTGTAAGCATAAGCTGGGCTCCTTACAAGAGCTGAACCAGAAATATTCCTCCTGTTAAATGGATCGTTCAGAAATTATTTCGATAGGTGAATCAAGAGGTCTTGTTCTTACAATGGATGAAGGGTTCGTGAAAAGTTTTGCGGAATGTTTTGCAAATAGGCAGACATGCTTCTGGTCATCGAAGTTGTTGGCGAATGTGTCCCTGTTTAGAGTCCTGATCCGATGGTTCTACATAAACGTTCATGGGAATGCTCGCGAGTGTGCAACATCGATGGTGACTTATCTATCATTTGTTCGTTTAGCTCAAGAATTCGTCGGGCAACTGCTTGTAAAACAGCAACGATCATGCGCTGTATGAAAAATGGGATGATGCTTGAATGCAGATTCATAGAACGTGATGAATTATCTGCATGTATAAATAAATATGTGCATGACTTAGCAGTTAGTTGTTATTTAATCGACAAGTGTCAGTCAGCAGGATTCAGTCCGCAAAAGTGAGTCAATAGGAGTCAGTCGACAGATTACTGTGAGGAGTCGGTGGCTGTGAGCCAGTCTGGTTACAAATGTAGTTGTCTTCATACTTTTATTAGCATGAAAATGCCGCATGCCTTCAAGACCTCGAAGGGAGATGTGTATCAAGTAGACACAATACAAAGCACTGTTAACGATAGTATAAACAAGTTATGTCAAGAGCAAGAACAAATTGTTTCCAAGAGTTCGGTTTGGACCCTGACTTCAGTAAAATTATCTAGAGCTGAGAACAAGTCGACAGCATCCACTTAACAAATAGGCATGTACTGATTTCCTCTACTTGAATATAGATAATTACTACATGGTTTCGCCTTCACCAGGCAGGATGGTGATATAAATTACAGTAACCAAAGAAAATTGCTCAGTTGTTAAATATACCTATGAGGTAAAGGTATCATGTGAAGGCAGCACTGAGGAAAAAACAGTGAGGAGTCGGCAGTGGGGAGTCAGCAATGTTGATCTGGTGGTAAGGCTGGTGTGACTTGTTGATATGACCTATTGATATGTAATGTTTTGTATTGCTGGTATTTAGCTAATGGCATGGACTGTGGGTAATGAGTGATGTTATGGTCTGTCCACGTAGTCGAGGTTTCGCGTGATAGAATTATTTATCGGAATATTTCGTACGAATACCTGCTTTTTTTTTTTTTTTTCCCCTTGACAAAGGTTATCTTATGGCAGTGGATATTGTGTGTTGGATGAAATATCTGGATGTATGGCTGGATAATATTGTTTTAAATGTGCCTGGTTGGTGGGAATGCTGGCTGTCATATCTATTTAAAATTATATTGGTATGTTCTATTGGCTTCTGTACAGTTAATTAAACATTGTCTTAAGCTGCAGAAAATTATTACATTATTTTTAATTCGTAATGTTTTTGGCATCGTACTGAAATATAAGAAAATTGAAATTTTGTTGACATGTGAGACAACTATAAACTGGTCGCTGTCAGTTTAATTGGAGTGATATTTTAAAGAGACATTCTGAAATTTATAACACTGATTCTATGCAAATGCAATCACATCCTTGTGCACCACAGTTAGCACCACATGCACTACAATCAGCACCACACATACCACAATCAGCACCACATGCACCACAATCAGCACCACATCCACCACAATGAGCATCTCAATAATGCGGCTCTGCACCCTGTATTTGTTGTTATGTACACAATGTTTTGAAGAAAATTTTTGTTGGCAGAGCTGAGTAGTATGATTATATGCCATTTGTTGGCATGGTTTCTGGGCATATGTCTCCTTGGCTGTCTCTTGAAATGGTTTGCTCATATGGTCTGTCAGCACAGGTAACCAGAATGATTGGTATGACTTGTCTGTATGGACGGGTTGTTTTCATGGCTGGTACATCTTGATGGCATAACCTAATAGTATGACTTATTGTAAAGTTGTTACATCTTGTTCGAGTGTTCTATCAGTATTAAATTATATTATGGATGGTGTATAAGGCTTATTTAAAACGTTTTTAGAACTTACTGACTGTTCGGTTGATATACAATACAGCTAGTTTGATTGTATGGTAGGTATATCTGTTATGTTGATACGGTATGACATAATCACATGTTCTGGTGGTTTGATGGTAGGACAAGAGATTATTTTCGATGGTGTGGACAGAATGGCCTAATGGTATGATGAATTATATAAGTGTAACTGTTTCATGCAATGTTTAGTTAGTATGAGAGGGCTAGAACGCTTGGCTGGTGTGGTTGGTTAGCATGATTGGATGGTACGGTATGTTGGTATGGTATCTGAGACCTAAGTCTGTATGGTTTTCGTAGATTGTTTAATTGATTGTATGGATGTTCTGATAGCTTGGTTGGAATCTAATATTGGAATATTTGCATCGTTGAACATATGATATGACTTGTTTATATGTATAACTGGTAAGGTTAGATGAAATGTCATTCGATACTGTAGTCAATATATTTGACTGTTATGAGTGTTCAGCATGTCTGAGGTCGGTGTTTGATATGATCTGTATCATTTATAGCATGGCTGAGGCATGCTTGTGTTAGAATATATGATACATTTGGTTTGGATGCTGTTTGTTTTTTCGGTATTAGTTTATATGCTTGGTTCATGTTGATATCACAGGAATGGTTATCTGGTATAGTGGTCGCTGTGGTTGACAAATGGCGTGTTGGTAATCTAGTGTTATGGTAAAAATTAATGGCACTCAGTTCTGCTGGTGTTATCGATATAATTATTTGGTATGCAAGAAGTATGATACCTGGTAGGTGTTGTCGGTGCAGTTATTAGTATAGATGGTTGTACAATTTATTAGTTTTTTTATTGATGTAGTGATTTACAATGATGTTTGGTATGCTGGAGGTATGGTACATACTATGTTTTGGTCTGTGTGGTTAATGGTATGTACGGCTGGTATAATCGGCTGTTTTGTTGGTTGTGATATGTTGATATGTCTGGGTATATGGTTGATATAGTTTCTTGAATATTTGGTAACTGTCTGCTGGTTATGATGCTATGATAGAAATGTTAGAGTTATGATTTTTTATATTTTAGAAGGTGTGATATTTACGGTATGATGGGCTTTATGTTGCTAAGTATATTTTAGTGTTGGTCGGAAGAGCAGAAGATATACCTAATAGGTATATTTTTTTGGTAATACCTGTGTGTGAACTGAATGGTTGTGGCTTGCACGAGTTATAGTAGGTGGTAAGAGTGGAGGTTATATTTGGTCTGATATTGATTGGTAGAACATATCGAATTGGTGTTATTTGATAGGCTGGTCTGAAATGTATAAAAGCTAGGTATCCTTGGGTTATGGTGTGTGGTATGGTTGGTATGTAGAGATTCCAGTATACTTGCCAGTGTATGTCAAATAGAATGGTCAGTATGTGTGTTTCGGTGAGTCCTATTCTGCTAAGCATGCTTGACTTAAAGTGTATGGTATGGGTGGGCAGGGTATTTGGCTGGTGTCAATTGGTATGGTGGATGGTATGGGAAGAAGCTGATTGTGTCGCAGTGTTTGAAATGGCTTTGTGTGACATGGGCTGTGCGTTTTCTTGGTACATCTGTTGTATTTTTGAGTATTATTTGGTGGTATGATGACTAATATATTTTTCTGGTGTCAGCTGGTAGAGTAGAAGGTATTGCCAGTAGGAAAGTTTTGGAAATCGTTGTGTTGGCTGAATGGTCGAGGTATGCTTTAGGTATAGTGGGCAGAGAGTATATTTCGTTTGGTGTCGGTAGAACAGATGGTATGTGTAATAGGTATATATTTAGAAAGGCATGTGCGGTCCATATAGTTTGGGGTATGCTTGCGTTTTAGTTGGTGGTAAGGGCGGTGTCTAATTTCAGAGAAGATGGAATGGGTGTTAGGTTATGGGGTGGTTTTAACTTTATAATGGTTGCTTGGTACACTTGAAGTATGATGGATGTTATGATTGGCATGTTGGGTGGTATGGCTGATATAGTAATAGCTGAGTTATTCTTGGGTCAGAGAAGATGTTATGGCTGGTACATTGTGTATTCTGGTATCAGTCTGTTAGCTGTCCCCGATGAGCTCCTCAATTCGCTGTGGCTGGTCCACCTTCCACCATCGACGCAAGCGATCCTGGCAACCCAAAGAATTTCCACCCTTGATTCTCTCGCTGACCTGGTAGATGCCATTGTGGACTTCAATCCGAGGCCGCAAGTGGCAGAAGTCACCTCATTTGAGCCCATGTTTGAGAAAATGTGGATGCTTATGACTTCCAAAATTGGTGAAGTGGCTACAGCAATAAGTCAGGAGATCACAGCAGTCGCAGCTTACTGTGTTCGACATGACAGTCACCAGGACTCTTCTCCATCAGCATCATGCCACCAATGCTCCCGCAGCAAGATCTTACCTGAGGTCTGCTGGTACAATCAACACTTCAGTTATGAAGTGCATAAATGTACCATGCCCTGTACTTGCTCCATGGGAAACGACCAGGGGACTCGTTGATGGTGGCCAGCGACTCCGCTCAAACTTCTTGTAGCCGCCTTTTCGTCATGGAAACAGGGACGAAAGTAATTTTACAGCCGATACAGGTGCGGACATTTGTGTTTTTCCATGTTCTCAGTTACCAGGCAGGCGTCCGAAGTCTAACTAGTCTATGTTTGCAGAAAATGGTTCAACCATCGGAATGTATGGCTTTGTGACATTAAAGCTCGACTTCGGACTCAGGCGAGATTTGGTGTGGAGTTTTGTGGTAGCCGATGTGACTAAGCCCATTATTGGAGCATTGTTCCTCCACCATTGCAGTCTCCTGGTGGATATCAGAAACTGGTGTCTTGTCGACAACAACACATCTTTGGCTGCAGACTGCCGCAATTCCATGTGTGATATCAGCAGTATCAGGACACTTCGTCAGTCAGTGCATTACTCTGATTTGCTCAAAAGGTATACTACCGTCACTCGCCCATCTGGCACATTACATTCTTCCCAGAATACCCAAGTTCGCCCATCAATACCACCGCTGGGCAACCCGAGCACAGCAGGCCACAATATGTGGCTCCAGAGAAGCTGTGAATCGTGAAGTAAGAGTTCAATGCTATGCTCAAGCTTGGGACAGATCGTCCTTCTGACAGCTCATGGTCCTCGCCACTGCACATGGTACCCAAGAAAGGTGAGGAATTGAGGCCTTATGGGGACTAACATATGCTCATGCTCGTACAATTCCAGACAGATATCCAATTTCATACAACCAGAACTTCTCCTACACTCTCCATGGCAAGGTTATATTTTCCATTATTGAACTTGTCAAGGCCTGCAACCAAAGTCCTGTTGCCGAGGCAGATATCCAGAAGATGGTAATCAATATGCCATTCGGACTCTATTAATTTCCCTTCATGTATTTAGGGCTTCCCAATGCCGCACAGACATTTCAGAAAATCATAGATGAATTTCTCATAGGCCTAGACTTTTGTTTATCCTACCTTGAAGACATCGTGGTGGCTTCGCGTAACGAAACAGAACATGAGTAGCTTCTGGAGGAGCTCTTCAAATGCCTCAGTATATACAGTCTCCTTATGAAACCATCTAATTATATGTTCCGGAACCACAATATACATTCTTAGGGGACAGTATCTTTGTTGATGACACCAAGCGTCTCCCAGGGAAAGTGGATGCTATCCTGCACTACAGCAGACCAACAACTGCGAAACAGCTGCATAAATTTACTGGCATGCTCAATTTATATCGTCGCTTCATTCCAAATGCTGCTGTCTCACAGGCTCCCTTGAATGAGCTTTTCAAATGGGACTTGAAGGGCTGTGCTATACCGACATTTACACCCACCAGTGAAAAGGCATTTGAAGAATGCAAGAACAGCCTTACTAAAACTGCCCTCCTTGCTCATCCCATCCCAACTGTCCTCTTGGCGACGATGACAGATGTCTCGGACTTTGTAATGGGGGCAGTTATCCAGCAGCATTTACCAGGGTGTTGGCAGCCCTTAACTTTCTTCTCGAAGAAGTTCAGCCCTGCTCAGCAGAAATATGGGGCTAATGATCGGGAGCTTCTCACTGTATATTCTGGAATTTACCAGTTTTGCCACATGTTCAAGTGGAGAAACGTCATTGACCTTTGCAGACCACAAGCCCCTTATTTTCGCATTTTCACAGAACCCTGAAATGTGCTCACCGCATTGGGCCCTGCCTTTTGGATTTCATTAGGCAATTCACGACCGATATGCGGCACATTGCAGGTTCAGCAAATGTTATCGGTGACACCTTGTCAAGGGTTGATGCTGTCACTGCTACACTCGATTTCGGAGCTTTTGTGGCTTCACAGCCAAAGGATGAAGAATTTAAGCAGTTCCTGCAGAAGGATTCAGGCCTGCAGCTAAGGAAGTTAAGCCTGCAAGAGTCGCCATTCGAGGTCTTCTGCGATGTCTCCACCCCGACTGCACGACCTTACATCACTCCACCATTTCGACAGACAACCTTCAATGTGCCCCATCAACTTATGCACCCAGGTATCAAAGCTATTACCAGGGTTAATAACTCAATGCTTTGTATGGCCATCAGTTAAGTCTGACTGCCAGAAATTGGCACATTCTTGCCTTCCATGTCAGAGTAAAGATTTTCTCGTCATATATCGTTACCAGCGGGCTTATTCCTGCCACATTCTGCTCGTTTCGACCATGTCCATGTCGACCTAGTTGGTCCCATGCGAGTTTGGCAGGGCTTCCGCTATTGCATGACGATCATTCACTGCTTCACCGGGTGGCCAGAAGCAGTGCCTGTGTAGAACATCGAAGCCTAACAGTGGCCCAAGCATTCTACACCACTTGGATAGCATGCTTTGGCATTCCACTACAGATCACAACTGACCAGGGTAGGCAGTTCGAGTTTACACTTTTCAGGGATCTCAGCAACCTGACAGGCATAACTCGCTTCAGAACGACAGAATTTCTTCCTGCTGCTAATGATATGATCGAGAGCTTGCATCGGCAACTCAATGAGGCCATATGTTGCCACATTACAGAGCACTGGGTGGACATTTTGCCCACCATATTCTTGGGAAACAGAGCGGCCTGGAGAGAGGACATGTATGCATCTTATGCTGACCTGGAGTATGGGTAACCACAGTGGCTGCCCGGAGAATTCCTGGTAGCTCACTCAATTTCTCAACATATGCAACAGGTCTTATCAAAAAGTTACAGTAACACTTGAGTGACCTCCAAACTGTTGGTGGCTCTCGGCATCGTGAAAGAAAGCCATTTGTGGTCAAGGACCTAGCAACCACAACATAAGTATTTATCCATTGCGAGGTGCAAAAGGGATCTCTTCAGCCACCCTATGAAGGCCCCTTCCGAGTGCTGCATCGGACATATAAGACTGCAACCCTCCAGATGAATGGCTGCCAGATCACAGTCTCTATTAATCGCCTCAAACTGGCATACACTACAAATGAAGATCTGAACGACGATCTTGCCACGCCCATCCCAGCCACAGGACTGGGGACACCTACACCTCCCCAGGTCACCGACAGCAAACCTCTGCCTCTTTCACCAGCTACAAGGTCCGGTCGACACATCTGCTTTCCCGACCGCCTTCAGGGTGATTTTTGTGATGTGGGCCCATCACTGGCAGGGTGGTGATGTGGTTGCACGCCACCATGACCACTAAGCAGGTGAGTGTAAGCGGTTGACGTGGCACAGAGTGCTAATTGACTGTGGCGAGAACGTAGGTGTGTGTGCGTGCATTCACACAAGCTCCGTTAAGCCTGGGAGGGATTTCCTGGCCCGAGGCCCATCACGACCAAGAGAGCAGCTGGCAGCTCCTGCTTACCACTCGAGAAGAACAGTCGTGTTGTGTATGGTTTAGAAGTGATAAATAAAATTTGTACACATGTGATGCATACTGTGTTTTCATTGTCTCCCTCGCTTGCCCTCATGCTGCAATAGCTCGGCAGCTACAGTGTGAAATACAATGTATAGCGGGAATGAAGCTATAGTATACCAGAGCCTTACAATGATGAGCACCCAAAGAAGGCATTTTAGACCTCGAATGTACCTTTCTATAATGTAAATGACATCGAAGAGAGTGATGTAAACAGCATAAAGAAGGTACGCCGCGAGGAATAAGAAATAGTAATGAGGGGCTCTGGTTGGACTCTCGTTTATGTAGATCATCTACAGCTGAGAACAAGAGAATTTGATCCACTTAATACACAGGCAATATATTGATATTTTCGTATTTGGTGTGGATTGCAAAAACATAAAAATACCCGCATTTCATGATATCACAAAGTGTTTATATATTTATGTAAGGAATCTAGGTAAGTGAGAAGCCTATGGATTGGCGTTGGTTATGTCTCTAAGGAGCCTACAGTAGAAGATAAGTTTATATCTAGATTGCTTTAACTTCCATCATCGGTGTGATTAACATCAGTAACATCATTTCATTCCTGTAACTCCTACGTTTCAATGCCTATAACAAGTACAAATGCATAATTAAACATCTCATCAGCAGATGCAACAGAACCTGCATTATCATATACTAAGGTGCACCACAACAACACCATGACATCATGAGTGGATATATAGGTCGATGGGTTCATTTTATGGAGCTTAATTTGATAGAGATCTATGTGAGATGTAGATTGTCTCAGTAGTTGATGATATCTGGCATAAATGTTATGGAGATGGCAGTAGTGGGTCCAGCAGAAGTGCCATCGGATTCTTCAGATGGAACACCTGCAGCAGCACCTACATCAACACCTTCATGCATGATGCAGACAGCGCCACCGTCTTCTTCGGATGAGTCCCCTCCGCCAGAGAAAACTTTTCCCTGCAGCTACAGTGACAAGGTATTTTAGCACAAACACCTCGCACAACATAAAATGTATGGCTATGTAATGAATTCCAACCGCATTAAATATCTATGCTTATGAAGCGGGTTGTTGTTTTATTTCAGCGATACTTACTGCAAAAATGTCAATTATTACAATGTTAAACTACAGGTCTCATCGAAGTCACTGTGTTATTTCTGCAACAGAGTGTTCTTGTGGCTACCATCGGCGGTGTGATGGATGATAATTTTGATCCTGTGGCTCCTCTACCAAAATCGACTGCGACCAGTATGAACGACGAGCCTGTGAACTCTTTACCAGGAGCAGCATCTCTTCCCACGAATACATCTTCATTCTTTGTTCCTGCTCCTTCCGACATGACGACAGCCGAACCATCTCGGTCCACTAGTGTATCATCTCCAGAACTTTCAATGCCACATATAGTATGTCGCTTTAACCGCAAGGACTTTGCCTTCAAACTTACTGCACGACGACACGAAGTTTATAAGTACCAGAATAGTTGGTTTCATGTTTAATGATGGACTGAGATTTGTATAAGGATGCACACTTTACATGGGCGAATATGAATATTTTAAAAATGATTTCGTGGTAATGTATTTTAATAAACTTTATACACAAGAATGTAATATATTTGTTCTTGTTAACCCTTTATCGTTACCAGTCTGTTATAAAATGTTTTCGTTTAAAACATCACTATGAAACAAATTTTGGCTAATCACTATGGCTATAAAGGGCTTAAATATACATTCCTGAAGCAAGAAATAAAACTTGCTAACTGAATTTCACGAGCCTGCCTTCTAACAGTTCGCAAATTGTATTCGCCTACCTAAATGCCTATATATATTCGCTTGCGTACGAGCCAACTTGCGAAAAAATGTGATCTGCTACATAATTATTTAAAAAGAATATATAAAAACATTCAATGTGAGCATAGGCACATATGATTCGCACCCCGGCTGAAAAAGACGAAATTTTTTTTATACATTTGCTTGTAAAAAGTTTTTAAAATTGTAAATACTGTTACTTTAAACTGAAAAAGCTCTGCAATAAATGTAGTCATGAGCCATGTATGCATTGATTGGAAAGAAATATAAAATAATATAACACAATTTTGAATACACTAATGTAAATGTACAAGGGAACGCAGCTTCTTTATTGGGATCGCTACTATACAACATTTAAGCATCGTTATTTGGTGCTATTTGTGTAGCTCAGGGGTTGGATCACCTGACTTCCCATTGAGAGGTTGCGTACTCAAATTCCCATTCCTCCATGGGAAATTTTTCTTTTTTAAAATGTTATCAACTGTCATGGTAGAGTGTGAAATTTACACAATCTATATTTTCTTAACCAATTTTGCATTAAAAATACAATTTAGATACATTAATATAAATTTTTAAAGATTTTTGCATTTTTCAAACATTAGATAACATTAATTTAAATAAAATAATATTAATTTGATGAATTCATCGATTCCTAGATATCTGATCGTTTTACGATTGATTTGACAAGGTCGTCCAGTCTCCTGAGCCGCGAGAGTGGTTTTAAGAAAAGGTGCTGGGCAGTCGGTAGGTGGAATGGTGAAGGGGGGAGGTCTATGTTTTTCGAGACTGTTTGATTTTGGAGGCGTGATCATGGTCGTGTGTTTATTGACCGACATATCTGGGGAGGAGGAGGAGATGTTGGGGTTCATGTGGTCTTGGGATGTTTGGTTGTGGGGAGGGGTTGAGTGTTTTTGAGGGGGTTGGGAATGGTGAATATATTGATATTTGAAATATAATTTCCAACAACGATGTTTGGTGGCAGTGATATAAATCACTGAATTTGTTAGATGCTTTAATGGAAAAAAAATGGGTTTGTGGGGGGGGAAGGGGAGGGGGTTAGGGCAAGAGGGGGTAAGGTAGTGACGAGATTGTATAGTGGTTGATGTGTGGGTGAGAGGTGTTGGTAGGGCGGGGTGACTGTACTGAGTTTTGAAATGGAAGGATGGGCAGGGACATACCTCTTTAATCCAATATGGTTATCCGGACATTAGGTTACATAATCGATATGACATCACGAGCGTATGCGCCTTGATAAGAAGAGTCTGGTGATATATGAGAATCTTAACTTACGCCCATACATTTTTAATTATAAAATATATTTAATTAAAAAAAATTGAATTAATTTAACTTTATTGGTTCCTTAGATTCCTCATTGTGGCCGAGTTTTGGGATACTTTAGCCACATTGAGTAATCAGTCAGCCATATTGAGAAGCAAGCACTTTTTTTCACAAATGTTTGGAAATTTAGGGGTTTGGGGGGGGGGGGATTTAAAAGGGTGAAAGGTGATTTTTTGGTAGAATAATTGATTTGTGAATTGATATTTTAGGTAAAACAAGTGATTTTGTAGTAAATGTTTCGTGCTCAAACATACATTTCTAATCTACAGGTTTGACAACGTGAGACATGCATGCACATGATACACGTTCCACTTTCGGCCACATAACTGATGTGAGCAAGGGCTGGTCTTATCACTGTACCGGCAGGACTATATAAGATCATTCTGGTGTGCATGGTTTCCAAGTTCCCCTCCCACTTTTAACAATATTTCTCTTCTGGTGTTTGAAATAACCTTTTAATAAAAAATGGTCCTTTCCCTACTTATATTCAAGTAGAACTCTTTTTCTACTTCATAAGTTGCATGCAATTTTTTTTAATTATTTCCTCTCGAGAGGTTTTACGGTGTATGCCGAGTTTCCATCTACTTTTGTAGTTTAGTTTAGGTTCGCATGGTAGGTAACTGTGGAGCCAATCTCAGCCACATTTGCCCAATCCCAGTAAAGTCGCGAGCATGTGCCCTTGTAGTCAGAATCTTCCCTGCATTTCTGGGCGTATAAGCTCGTTATATGCCTCAGTCTCGAGGCGCGCTTAGGTATTATCCCTGCATAGGACCTCCGACTCTTGCTTAGGTACTATCCCTGCGTAGGACCTCCGACTCTCGCTTAGGTACTATCCCTGCGTAGGACCTCCGACTCTTGCTTAGGTATTATCCCTGCGTAGGACCTCCGACTCTCGCTTAGGTACTATCCCTGCGTAGGACCTCCGACTCTTGCTTAGGTATTATCCCTGCGTAGGACCTCCGACTCTCGCTTAGGTACTATCCCTGCGTAGGACCTCCGACTCTTGCTTAGGTATTATCCCTGCGTAGGACCTCCGACTCTCGCTTAGGTACTATCCCTGCGTAGGACCTCCGACTCTTGCTTAGGTATTATCCCTGCGTAGGACCTCCGACTCTCGCTTAGGTACTATCCCTGCGTAGGACCTCCGACTCTTGCTTAGGTATTATCCCTGCGTAGGACCTCCGACTCTCGCTTAGGTACTATCCCTGCATAGGACCTCCGACTCTTGCTTAGGTATTATCCCTGCATAGGACCTCCTACTCTGGCTTAGGTACTATCCCTGCATAGGACCTCCGACTCTCGCTTAGGTACTATCCCTGCATAGGACCTCCGACTCTTGCTTAGGTACTATCCCTGCATAGGACCTCCTACTCTGGCTTAGGTACTATCCCTGCATAGGACCTCCGACTCTTGCTTAGGTACTGTCACTGCATAGGACCTCCGACTCTCGCTTAGGTACTATCCCTGAGTAGGACCTCCGACTCTCGCTTTACTTTTAAGGTAGGTTTGGTAAAAAACGATAATTGCATGCTTTCCACTCTGACTCTGCTGTTGTGTCGATACCAACCGTTTCAAAGAGGGTTGTTCCTCGAAGACGAAGTTGGCCGCACTTGGAGCAATTAGACGCGCTCGGGAGGTGTTACTTCTTAGGGATGCGTGAAGCGGCATTGTCGTTTTGCAGTATTGCACGCCGTACGTGTCATGCGGATATCACCTCAGCACGCTGTTGGCCAGGCCCTCGTAACTCGAACAGAGAAAACGAAACCTTACCGAAGATACCCGGAGTCGATGTTCTACGGTCTTGCAACTTCGGCATTAAAAAAAATATCACATATTTAAAGAAAGTATAAACTATACTCACGTATCATAAATATGCAATAAACTTTCATGTAGTTTCTCTCTTAAGATAATTTATAAATAAATTCATGATTGTTTTGCATATTTTAGTTTTGATTGCGGTAGCACAGACTGCTTTGTGTAAACGTCATTCACGTGTATTTATTCGTATCACGTGTATTTTCGTGAATATACGCATTTACGTGTTTTTAATGTAATGTTTCACCTTCACGGTAACATTTTGTATTCGCTCTAATGTATTTGTGATATGAAATAACTGTGGGTAAGAGAAGCATCAGTAATAATGCCCAGAAAACATAGGCCAATAACAATATAAAAAATAACAACTGGCGAGGTCTCTTAAATATCACCAACAAAACAAAGTGAGAATCTGTATTTTTCTGTTTTTTCTAAAGTTAGAAACTACTTCGACTTTCTTCGGCAAACAAATGAATAGGATAAGGATCTCTCTTTTTACCCTTGAGTAAGTTAACTTCTACTACAGGTTGAGAATATCAATATAAAAAGTTTGGCAAAGGGAAAATATTTGACAATAGGTAAGCACTAGTGTCGGCAATGTACCAGATTTTCTCTATTTTCAATATAAAAAAAGTATAATTTTAATAATCATAAATCAAAATAAAATAGCTTATAAACTAAGTAAAATATTTTTTTATAATTCACGTAGCTTAAAATTTTAATAAAAAGTTTTTTTTGGAACACTGCTCACCTAGCGGCAATAATTTTCTTTATGTCATACTCTCCCATAAGAAATCTTGTTTTGTTCCTAACTAGAACAGAATTAAAATTACCTTGAATTACAACTCTCATCTTGTATGCTCCCTGCTGTTGGCGGCAGCGGATACAGGAAGGCACGTACACACGACTCGTGAGATCTGGGAGACCACTGTAAGCCACACCGAGGGGAGAACTGACAGATTGCCGGACAAGCTTGGAGTACCCCAACCGCTACGATGGGTGGGCATTCAGCGAGCAGCGATGTCCAGCCTATAATAATATCCTGTGAGCAGTGACGCCCAACCTACTGCATCCTGCGAGTAGTGACGCCCAACCTACAGTATCCTGCGAGCAGTGACGCCAAAACTACAGCATCCTGCGAGCAGTGACGCCCAACCTACAGCATCCTGCGAGCAGTGTGACGCCCAACCTACAGTATCCTGCGAGCAGTGACGCCCAACCTACAGCGTCCTGCGAGCAGTGACGCCCAACCTACAGTATCCTGCGAGCAGTGACGCCCAACCTACAGTATCCTGCGAGCAGTGACGCCCAACCTACAGTATCCTGCGAGCAGTGACGCCCAACCTACAGTATCCTGCGAGCAGTGACGCCCAACCTACAGTATCCTGCGAGCAGTGACGCCCAACCTACAGTATCCTGCGAGCAGTGACGCCCAACCTACAGTATCCTGCGAGCAGTGACGCCCAACCTACAGTATCCTGCGAGCAGTGACGCCCAACCTACAGTATCCTGCGAGCAGTGACGCCCAACCTACAGTATCCTGCGAGCAGTGACGCCCAACCTACAGCATCCTGCGAGCAGTGACGCCCAACCTACAGTATCCTGCGAGCAGTGACGCCCAACCTACAGCATCCTGCGAGCAGTGACGCCCAACCTACAGTATCCTGCGAGCAGTGACGCCCAACCTACAGCATCCTGCGAGCAGTGACGCCCAACCTACAGTATCCTGCGAGCAGTGACGCCCAACCTACAGCATCCTGCGAGCAGTGACGCCCAACCTACAGCATCCTGCGAGCTGTGACGCCCAACCTACAGTATCCTGCGAGCAGTGACGCCCAACCTACAGCATCCTGCGAGCAGTGACGCCCAACCTACAGTATCCTGCGAGCAGTGACGCCAAAACTACAGCATCCTGCGAGCAGTGTGACGCCCAACCTACAGCATCCTGCGAGCTGTGACGCCCAACCTACAGTATCCTGCGAGCAGTGACGCCAAAACTACAGCATCCTGCGAGCAGTGTGACGCCCAACCTACAGCATCCTGCGAGCTGTGACGCCCAACCTACAGTATCCTGCGAGCAGTGACGCCAAAACTACAGCATCCTGCGAGCAGTGTGACGCCCAACCTACAGCATCCTGCGAGCTGTGACGCCCAACCTACAGTATCCTGCGAGCAGTGACGCCAAAACTACAGCATCCTGCGAGCAGTGTGACGCCCAACCTACAGCATCCTGCGAGCTGTGACGCCCAACCTACAGTATCCTGCGAGCAGTGACGCCAAAACTACAGCATCCTCCGAGCTGTGACGCCCAACCTACAGCGTCCTGCGAGCAGTGACGCCCAGTCTAAAGCATCCTACGAGCGTCGCTACCTTCGATATTAGACGGCCGGCGTCTCGCGAGCTTTTACCGCCTGGGAGTCGAGACAAAAGTAAAAAATGCTAGCCGCTTATGAAATTAAATGAGATTTATTTACATATTTTTAAGAAACACGTGTGAAAGTTAAGACTGCTATCGAAAACCAAATTCATGTAATGTAGGTGGCAAGGATGCTTTTAATTTCGAGAAATTTACAAGAAACTTGCCCATTCTATTTAAAACCTACATCTTAAATAAGTACCTTAATGTTAATACTGCATATAATATAGGTTCTTTGTGAGATTTCTTACTTTATTATCAATTTAATCTTCTACAAAATTTCAATATCTTTTAAAAATTTATTAAGTAGAATTTTAATTTTTATGGTGTTTGTTATTTGCTTGAACGGTAATGTTATTAAGAAAACAGTTGCCGTCGTTTTCTGATATTATTTTTCAAAATAGATTCTAACCTATACACACAGCAAGAAATATCAAGAGATTATTGCATGTGTTTTCTTGTTTCGTAAGTGCATTGTGTTTATTGGAAATTGCAAACGTTCCGCCATATTACAAAACGAAGGTCGCATTCAGCATTCTCGCTCACACAATTATAGAATTACATCCACCAAAATTTAAGACACATACAAACTCAATATATAAATAACATCAGTCTACAGGTGTCCACTTCGAAAGCACACTCACTCCACAGGCATTATCTCCTTTCTCTCTTTTAGACTACACCACACACATACACACACCACACGCTATTTTTGCATGGTCCTAAAATAAGTTATTGTAATTCATCAGATAATAAAAAAGTTACATATTATTAAAGTGTTTGTTACCTTCTTTCAAAAATAAAAGTATGCGTTAACACAAATAAAAATACGTTTCGAAGATCAGTAGGTATTCACTCATGAGAAAATAAAACTATCAGTGTAACAGAGGTAAACTTCCAGAATTTCATTTTTACGTATAAATATATTAGTGTCTTGCTGCAGTTTGTCTAGTAGCATGTGTCTGCTCTTCGATAACTTTGTGCACTTCCGTTTTACGCAACAGCTTCTGTTACTCGACATTCCTCTTAAAATGACTCACCAACAAACCACCAGTTTCCCGAGATCCGAAATCGGATCCTCGTATTTTAAGGTGTTTCAGTATTCACCACAAAAGTTACGACGAAAGGTTTTTTTTATTCTGTTTTTTAACTGTAATAGTGTTTGTTGATATTATACTGCCAATTTTCATTTACTCTGTTCCTCTGGAAAAAAATCGTCCAATATGAAATGCTTGATTTCTTTCAAAACGAATCGGTATCAGAAGAGTTTTGTGCTCCCATTAAAACTAAAGCACCTTAATTAAAAATAATTTATTCATTATTTGTATGTAAATTATTTGACTTAGTTCTCAGTGAAAATCATTAATAAACAAGGAGAAAACTTAAAAGGTTGGTGAGGTATATTACGTAAATGTTTTTATGTAAATTATTACTGAACTGCTATCTGTCCTCTAAAAGTTTTTTGCTGATAAATTTCCATGTGTTTCCACTACAGCATATGGAATAGTACTATAAAAAGTTATTTACTTTTGTTTGTATTTATAGTGCACAAATAAGATGCATTTTTCTTTATTGGTGGTTTCATCCAGACCTTTTAAGATTTTAGTCTTGCAACATTTACCTTTCCAACCAGCGTTTGGAGGTTAATTTAACTCACCGACATGTACTTTGTCCGTATTCTTGTTAATACTTCGCTCCTTTTATATTGAAATATTATTGACGTATAATATTTATTTTCTGTAATATTGTTTTGCTTAATTGTGACTTTCCTTTAGCTTATACTTTTTAGTTAAATTATAATTAAACATTATTAAGTGTAATATTTATGCAAAATATTGGTATGTGTGTAAGTTATGTATGGTCACCTTTTTTATCTTACATTTAACTGAAATTTAAGTAAGTTTAAAATGCTGTTGACAAAAATACACCAGTAGTGATTCTATGCTTCAGGAAGTAAAACTTATAGTTTCTCTGCACCTCGTGATATAAAAACTGAAACACCCCATATTTGCATATATGCAAGTACCACAAAATATAAGAATCTTATTTGTAGTAGTGATTTACAGTGATTTATAGTCAAGGAGATACATTGATATTAATTCACAAGTTTTCAATGAAAACGAGCAGGTATATACTCGAGAGACTAGTGTTAGTTGTAGAAGTTCCTAGAAATTTTATTAAATATGTTTCAGTTGAAAAATAAATAAATAAATTACGTCAGAGGTCCACTATCAAGGCTGTTATCATATTCGCTTATGAATTAGATCGTGTATTAAGTGTTCAGATCTCCTCTGTCATACATTCAATACTATCTCTATAATATAGACGGCTCTTGGTAGCGCAAACGTGTATTTTTATCACAAAAATGTAGGCTCTGCAACTGTTCCAAGACATTGCATCCTGCCTGTCAATAAACGTGTCGCCCTAGACTGGCTGTTCACATCGCGTACGCCTGCATGCACCCACGAGGTGTCGGGAGATAGACGTGTGCGCGCGCAAGACAGCGTGTTTCACGGAGTTGAAGTCGAGGTTTGAACACGCGCTGTCGGGAACAGCAGGCGGCGTATTCAACAGCATATACAGAGTGATTCTAAAATCATGGGACAAACATTGAGGGGTGGTAGAGCTCACTAAAACAAACAATTATTGTATAGGAATATATGGGCGGGAGTGACGCGTTGAGGCACAAACACAAAAAGTAACACATGAAATGCAACACAGTGTTTATTTACAACGTCGCCGCTAAATGCCTTTTTACAGCAATGTTTATAATAATTGCTCAAAATTGCTACCACCGACAGTAATGTAAGCTTGGTAGCGTCGGTGGAGTGATGCTGATGCTGATGCAGCAGGTCACTGGCGCGCCGTTTGACTGTCCTCAACTATCGCCACCATTGTCAGACAATCACGCCATATGTAGAGGTCGCCAAGCATGCGTGACTGTTGGTGGATGCATTTCCAGCAACTGTGTTTCCGTTAATGTGTTATGTTTTTGTGTTTGTGTCTCGACGCGTCACTTCCGCCCATATATTCCTATACAATAATTGTTTGTTTAAGTGGGCTCTACCACCCCTCAATGTTTGTCCCATGATTTAAGAATCATCCTGTAGAGTACACATACCTCTTCCGGGCTGGTGTTTTACCACGATGACGTGTTTATCTGTCAAGCGGGGGGCAGTTTCACCAACCGCACGGACTATCTCTCAAGGGTGGAACAGGTTGTGGACCTACCGCGGTTAATCGCTTCATGAAATAGCATTAAATATCGTTCACGAATAATTGTTATAACAATTTTTTTTATATAACTGCTGTTTATGTCAACGAACTTATATCTGGCACCCGCGCGATATAAACGAGAGGTGACGATCGCCTATTCGTCTCCTCCGGAGTCCTTTATCCCCTGACGCAATTTTAAATTTTAGTGTTTGCATAGTTACGGTGTTAAATTGACACACTATAAAAAAAGAATACTATTTTTTGATAATTTTAAAACTTTGTTTTAAGTCTGTAAAATCCGCTGCATTGATGTAATTTTACTTTAATATTATTAGTAATACGAAGAGAACTATAAGTTTTTAAGTTTTTGGTGAGAATATTTAAATGCATGGCTTTGTAAACATCATGTTGATGTTAAATTTTACATTCTGAAGCATGTGTAAAAACACACCCACCGCCTAACTAAACCCTTAAATAGCGCATTTTTAGTACAAAATTGCAGTTGTATGAACAATTAGTGGCATTGTAGATGGAGATAATTTATAGTGTAATTTTACACGTGGCTGTGTGTTAATAAACTTACTTCAGTATTTGTAAATTGTACACTCAAGATCCTAGATAAATAGTACAGTGTATATTTGACTAATTTTGGGGGGGGGGCATAATTGGGCGCAAAGTTAAGAAAAACACACTTCTATGTGTAAAAATACACCGACTTCTTTGAATATTCTACTGCCACATACATTTTTTTTTCAGTGTTCCATGTTAAAGGTGAACACATTTCCCTGATTTCTAACTCGAAGCTTGACGCCGTTAGGTACAGAGGTAAAATTCTTAGAAAACATTTTCAGGAAAATTTCAGATTCCACATTGAAAATAAAGTTTATATATATATGTATATATATATATATATATATATATATATATATATATATATCTTAAATACTTTACAGAGTGATGATAACAAAACATTACAGACACTGACTGGCACAAAGTAAAAACATAAAGTATATAAAAGAAGTACTCTTACATGTCTACATAATAGAATCGTATTTCCTTAATGTTCGCAAATGGGCGGGAAATATAAAAATTAATATCAGAGAAAATTGAAATTACGAAAAAAAAGATCGGCTCTGAATACCTCTATGGTAAGAGCCACCCAATTCTCTTCACTTACTCAGTCACTCACTCACGAGAAAAAGTTTCTGCAGGACGTTATCAGTATGCTGGATAAATAAAACAATTATGGCAAATATTGCAAGATAAATATAGAAATTTTATCGGGGATGTTGAAGATGGCCTGAAACCACCGTACGTTGGTAATACTTTGTTTAAACTACATTCCACTAAGACATGTACTATCTTTTTTTTTTTTTTTTTTTTAAAATAAACAATTAAATATCGTCGCTACTAAACTTTATAGGGATGTTACTTTAATTGTTTGTAAAATAATATAAAATCTGTCTGAAACAGTGTATCGTAAAATATTGTGGGATCAAGGTCTACATTTTTCCCGAAAGATAGAAATCAGTCGGCAGTACATAATATTTAATATTTACAGTAATGATCTGGAGAAAAAATTCTCTAACATGATTTAAAATATTTAACATTTGTTTTAAAGTACATTTAACACTGAAGCTGTAGTAATTCCAATCCTCATGTAAAAAAAAAAAAAATGTGATGGTGATGTTTAGTAAGAGCCTCCTTTAAAAAATGTAGTTTTCTAAAAAATCAAGAACTTTATTGCGATATTTAGTTAATGAATTAATTTTACTTATTAATTTGAAGTACACAATATTAAGGTTTATGAACTCGTTTTATGAATTTTTTTAAGACGAAATGTGTGTTATCCTATATTTATATTTTCCGTATAACTTAAAAAAATTAATAAACATGTTTTGGAAGCGTTGGGCGAAGAAATGAAGTAATGACTTTTACCTTCCCTTAAAATAAACTCCGGCTTAAGAAAGAAGCGACAAAACCACGACCAGAGTATTTTTGTTACGAAATTTATCAAAGTATTCAAGCAAAATTCTCGATCAAATGAAGTGCGTAAGAGATATTTACTTCAAAACCTTCTATAAGAGTAGGGCATTTCAAATGTGCTATTGCGTTGAATATTTTTTTTTTTTCAGTGGAACAGCAAGATTTCACTCAGCTTGCTGGAAAATAGAATAAACAAATTCGCAGATGTGTGAAAATCAGTTCGTCAGAAATTCATATAGCCCAACTAATCTTGGAAAATTGAAGAAATTTTGAAAGTTGCCCCTGGCAGAACATCACTAGTAATAAAGCTTAAAATCAATTGATAATAGTTTATTTTTAATGAAAACTTACGCTCATTTAATTCTAGATACTTCAGAAAACACGTGTGGGAAAAAAAAAATCTTTCATCAAGAAATAACATCACAATAATTACTCTGGTTGTACGCCATTAAGTAAGTAGGTAACTAATAATGCTTACAATTACATTTAATGTTGAGCAACCATTAAATTTATAATTTTTAAAACAGAAAGGATGTACCTAAAAGCAATTACTACAATTAGTTTTTAACGTTAGTACCAATGTTTTTTACATACAGTCGTGGTAATTTTTTATGATTACCCTGCTTGACGAAGGTTTTCTTGCGAAGAGAAAACAATACATTTCGATTAAAAGAAAACACATATTAACTAATTTTTTTTAACTATTATAAAATTCGTGCATTATTCTTTCACATGCAGCATAAATCTTACTTCTGTGACGATTTTCATAGTGTGTACTAGTTTTTAATTAATGACGCACGTATGATAAAACATATGATAAAACTCAACGTCTCTCTGTCTGTCCGTCTGTTAGTGCGCTTATAACTCGAGAACCACTTATCCGATTTACATGTTTTTTTAAATTCATAGCTATGTTCTCTGGCCAGGTTTAAGTATATATTTTGTTACGCAAAGCAACATAAGGAATAAGCATTGACAATAATAGTGAATTAAGTCGGAAAAAAGTTTACTGCCAGCGCGCTCTCTTGCAATACGCTGTCTAAACCGTTAAAGATGGAAGAATATCATGTAGTAAAGAATTGTGTAGAATAAAAAGACGTAAAAAAAACTCCATGGTAGCATATACTTAAGTATAACTAAACAATAATTCTGTAGACCACGCGAGCGGAGCCGCGGGCACATATTGTTACTTTATATTTGTACCACCTACTGTACATCGTTTAGTTTCAGACTTTAACAGACTATTACTGTTTCCTCGCAAAAATTTAGGTCTTAGTTTTTCCATAAATACATGTCAAAATCACAATTTTTCTTATTCTTTCAGAAATTTTGAACACTAACTTACGTAGAGAAATGAAAAAATTCACACGGAAATAAAATGCCAAGTGGTAAATCAAACAGTCTATAAAATCGTAAAAGGAAATGTTTTTGCAATTGCAAAAAAAAAAATCTGAAAATAATTTTTTTTTTTTTTTTTTTTTGGCATATTTTTCATTTGTAGCTGTCCCTGAATAACGTTTGCTAAATATACCTCGTACATTATTTAAAAAAAGCAAAATTTTGACTGTGGAATTTTATTTTGCAAAAAAACATGCGGTAAAAACATTTCATCTGAGAGAAAACGTAGTCACAGATAATGTCTACAAGTTGAACAGTGTGTGATACAGATATAAAGTAACATATTAGTGCGTGGCCAAGTCCCTTAACGTGTATGATTTGATCACATATTTTGTGCCTTAAAAATTGGTCACTACAAGTGTACTAATATTTCAAGTCATTTATTTATGTGGACAGCGTGCTTATTTAAACAGCTATGACGGCAAAACAATCATTCAGCTTTGAGACACAAACAATCGCATTATCTTCATACTTTTAGAAGCAAACATTTTAAAAATCACCTCATTAAACAAGTGTTTGAGTGTTTAATAAAAATGTCACGTATGCCGAGCGTTTTATACTTCTATTGATATAAAAGTATCTTATTGTTGGTTAAATAGAACTTTGGTTATATTTAACTTACAAATTATAATATGTCGTTTATAAATTATGTTAATAAAATCACAGAGATGTGTGCGTTGGTAATACCTAGTAATAGAAATGTATCATATAAAATATAATTAAATTAAGTGTGCGCAAATGCGGTGTGTTGTCACTTCGGTGCAAATTTATATACTTAGTTAAGCTTCATTTCATGAGGAGGAGTTATAGTTTGAAAGTAGAACTTTAGCGGGGCTCCAGAAAAGTTGGAAGTATCCAGGAATGGACTATATTTGCGATGATGCTGTTAGCATATTCCAGTTGTTTATGGACACTTATTTCGAAACTACAGCTAAATAATTCTCTGGCAATATACATCACGGTGTAGAACAAACGCAAATTTTGAACGTTAGTGATGCAATGATGACGTAATTAGTGCAGCATGATTTTTAATTTATCACTAGATTCTTGTATGTTTACAATTACCAGATATCGTGCGGACGAAATTTGGCAAGTGTGAAGGCATTTTTATCACGCAAACGTGCTGTGATAACAAATATTTGGTTATTTTGTAACTGAAAGGAAAATTCAAAATGGTGGACGAGACCGTATCTTTATGCACTTAACTTTTCCCAAACATTTGCAAGAGTGGCAATATCGATGCAGAGAAAAAAAAACTCATCATTAGTAATTTTACTAAACCCGTTGCCCGATGTGAGTAATTTTCCTACAGTTAATTACAATGCATAATTTGTACAACATAATTTTCTGTACTATCGCTACAGCTGTCGCTATCGACTTCCTACATGTACTACCCAAAAATGTTTCTCCTTAATTTCTTATTGTTGTGATGAAAATGCCATGAAAAATGCCTTCTGTAGTAGTTTTAGTCAGTTTGTGCGTATTGGGCAGTTCTTATTTTGGCTGCACTATCAGCTATTGTGAATTGAGTGATCTGAATGAGTATTTCAACTTACAAATAAGGATAAGACAATGATGGCTTCACTTCTTCGAAAAACGCCTGGGGAAAGATATTATTAAGAAAGTGATTTTATTATTTTATACGGCTGTTGTAGTAGAAATTTTGTGTAAAAAAATTGACAGATTGACAGGAATTGAAAAGAGATTTCTTTTCCACAGATGTTCTTCGTACAAGAGTAATACTTTTTGTAGTATAAAATGTAAAGTTATTAATACTAGCATTAAAATATCCGAATGAGAACCATAACCATACAAATATGCCTTGCAAGGTATTTGTAGGTTATGATTAACGTTTCTGTGTAACTTTAGTACAGGTATAATCTGATATTAAAGGTTTAGTTTATAATCACGATTAGGTTGCTTTCCAGATAAATTGACTTTTTAACCTTCAGTGAACTGAACGTAATATCTCTTTTCACTTACCTTTTTATTTATATGGTTTATTATTCTTTGTCTTATCTGTATAAGCACTTGAAATATAAGGAATTACTGCAATAATTCACATTTATATATTTGTTTGTTTTGAACTCATTCATACTTGGCGAACATAAACATGAATTTCAATCTTTAACAAATAATGTTAAGTCACTCAACATTCTGTATGGTTTCCTAATATATATGCATTAATGGAATGCTAGTGCAATTTCTAAATACTGCACATGATTCCTGCAATTCAGTTTGCTATAAAAGTGAAGAGAGTTGCTATGTTTATATACTTACCAAAATTTGACACTGACGTCACCGTAAACTAGCAACGTGTTTTATTATCATCTGCGTTAAAATATTATTTGATAAGCTGCAAGAATGGAAAAGAGACATTTTGTACAGAAATGTGGTAATGGAAAAACGTCGCTGTAAATTCCGAACGTGTAAGTGAAACACGTAACATCTTTATTTCTAAAAACAATATATGAGACATCTGAGTTACAACAATAATAAATAAATACACGTCATACACAATGAATAATTATATTTACCAAGAAACTATATTTAAACAATTGTAACGCTGAAACAATTAATTTTTATACACTTGGTTATAAAAAGTTCATTTTTCAGGGGTGTGTCAATATCAGTATATGTTTATAATGACATTTGTTTTTATAACAGTATCTTTATTTATTATAAGTAATTATAAACATTCACTTATAAAAAAGTTTTATACTGACACCATCTACCTCAGTAAATATTGTCGCAGATTATCATTAATAATTATGTCAACACTGTGTTTTTAATCGTAGAAAGTTGACGACAGAACTCAAGAATGAAACATTAAATTTTTCAGTAATTAAAATTTTCTTTAATTTGTTTAGAAATAAAAAAAAATCATTGTTTTTTTTACACCATTGTGCTTTTCGCTTTCTACCATTCAAAGTGTAAGAAATGTCACCTAATAAATAATTCTAAACAACTTTAATATTTGCTACATCATATTTCTTTCTTTTCCCTCTATATACATATGAATTTGATTACAATTGCTACCAAAGTATTGTTCTAATGTAGAACAGTACGTGTATTAAGAAAGGTATCTAATTACTAATTATATTTTCCAATTAAATCATTGAGCACATTTTCTGATTCCTGAAACTTTCAATTATTCAAATAAACCAAAAAGTATCCTTATCCTTGACAAAATAGTATTGAAAGTAAAAAAATTGCAACAAGAAATCCTAGAAGATTTGCATCTAAGGTGTGGTCGCTATAGTAACACAACATGTTACCATAAAAGTTTATATTCCTTGACTTTAACTTTAGAATGTTTTGGAAAGGACATTTAATTGTATTTCTTAAATACTTTAATAAAATGACCACACATATTTGCCGAAGTGACTTATAAAAATACGTTCGTGTTTCAATGTATTATTGTTAAAAGATTAATCGTAAAAACAAAGTACAGAAATGACCTTTGAAAGTACGTGGTTTAGCTCAGAATACTATTATTACCGATAAATCTTATGATTTAGACAACAAAATATCGTTTGGAAAGTACATTATACTTGTTTGGTTACTATGTTTATTGTTTTGCCATAAATATTTTAATACAAGTTTCTCTAAACAAAAATACCTTGGTTTCTCGTGGTTTCGATGGAATAATGAAATTGTTGAAACGTTAAACTGCTTTTGTATATGCACAGAAATCGGCATTATGAAAATTCAGCTATGTACATTAGCCTTGTTATAAAATTCTACAATTTTCTGAAGAATTTGTTATAGTCATTCTAAAGCACAAGAATTACTCGGAATTCATATTTACATAATCAGATTTAAAATCGTAGAAATTACTAAATACGAAATCGCTTTATTGGAAGGCGTTGATTATTACACAAATAATTTTATTACAGAAAATATGTACTATAAATATATATGTACTTGAAACATTCCATCATACTTTAAAATTAGCAATATACAAGAAAAGTATCGGTTTAAATCTAACATAGTTGGGACAGGGAGTTAGTTTTCACAAAATATGCGCCATTCTATTAGAAAACTACTCCTGTCCTCCAACAAACATTGTCTCACTCAAAAGACAGGACGTCTGTCAAGTTTCACTGAAATTAATTACCTCTGACAGCACAAGAGCAATCTCCCATTCGCCAATAAAATAAAAATAACACAAGAAATAGAAGTAAAAGTATTTTTCCTTACAAAAGTCACAAGATATTTACAAGGTTAAATTTAGACATTTTCCGTAACGTGATGCAATCTTTCAAGTGTCCTGGCCTTTTAACCCTTCCGTGCCCAGTGTAGACTATCGTCAACTTGTTGCACAGTAAACTTATATTTGACCAGTGCTGTACTCGTGAGGCTCATTGCCCAATATCTTCCCTGTGGGTAACTTATATGGAAATAATGCTTATGTGCTTCATTATAACTGGTACGTATCACAGATCATCAGACACAATGACTACTGCTTATTGGTTGTTATAACCAAACGAGTTCTTTACCAGTCGAGTACAGCCAGCAACAAAAATATCTAGTTTGCAACGCTAGAATTTATAAATTAATTTGGGAATGAAAGGGTTAAGTAAACGACATATCTTCAGTTGAACTCTTTCTCACTTCTTGTTTTAATTTACGCTTGTGCTGTTTGAAAGTATTTAATATCACTTCCCTTTTTCCTGATCTAGTCTACGTTTTCTTTTACATAATTAACACACCCCTGATACATCCGTGTTATTTAAACAATTTTCCACAAAACGTAACACTCCTTGCCTCTTGAAGTTAGGCCAACAGTTCACGCACTTACGTTTAATATTTGTTTGATAAAATAGTCTTTCAACACGAAGTCACTTTCGCTTAAAAGTTGCGATTGAAAACATATGGATCTGCATGCACTCAAAGAGGAAAGGACTTTTGAACTTAATAAATCTAATTATTTGCAATAAAATAAACATTTTGAAGGAATCTACTTGTAACATCGCGATGTTTTAACAGCATTCCGTTACATCACGTGTGTGCTACCACTTGATACCTGGCTTAAAATGATAATATCGAAAATAACCAGAACAGTGTTGATGATTACATATAAAAATAAATGCTGTGCCCTACTTTTCATGAGCAACTTTAATTTATTTAGTAAAACGATTAATGTACACATGTTAATAAAACCATTTTTAGAAAGGTAACTTGTAATTTGTAAGGAGATTTTAGACGCAGTGTTTTTGTAACTCTGCAAAATTCAATGTTTAGTTTTATACCTCGGGACAAGAAGAAAATACCAATCTCATTTGGCTGACAGTGGCAGTCGGAAGTTTGGAAATGACAATTTTTTAAATTTGGTTAATTTTTCATAGAATTTGGATTTTTTGTTTCACTGGGTAAGGAATAGATACTAATATATTTGTTAGAAAATACTGCCTTTTGTAGCCATCGGACTTCCAGAACTGATGGAAATTGTAATTCTATTATCTTTAAAAGTGCATTTCTGGGCATGAGTGTGCATGAAATTTATTCCTTTTAATAGTTTAAAAAACTATATTGACAAGCTAACACTTCAGCACACTAACACTTAGAAAATATTTACTGTTTGTGAGTTAAACTGACCTCTGAAAACATAGTACATAAAACTAATTTCTCAGTTGTAGAATAAACATATGTAATTCATTGAATTTAGCAAGCCACATAACTTTGGTATTTTCATCATAACATTTCTAGCTAACTTATGTTTTTTTCAATAATGGAGTTTATTCGAAAACGGTCGTTTCTGAAATCGGATAAAAACTTACTTTGTTATTTGTTATAAAAATAACACTACGCGATAAGATCTTAATTTATAACAACGTTTTATTTTAATTCAATATAACTGCACGTGTGTTGTAGTAGTTCACTCACCGGTACAGTAATTTCGACTTCGGAACCAGATTTGTCAAATATGGGACTAAATATATTATAATTAAAATCGCCAATTTTCACTACTTTTACATTAAAAACGTCGAATTTTTAACCACTAGATGGTTTATTTCTTTGTAAGCGCACATGTTATATGTAAAGAAGACTTAAACGAAATCTGTACCTTTTCAAATAGGGCGATGTGATTTTAAGTGTTGAACCCTGTTAAAAACTAATTTTGTTCTTAATTTTTCTGTTTAAGAAATGTATATATGTTTAATAAAGTTTTTTAAAGTCACACAAAGCATGGTTTGTGGGAAAATTGGTTCAGACTAATTTATTGCTCTGTCAGTAGTAAAAATACATAATAAATAATAAAAATATAATTTCATAGTTGTTTAAAGTGAATCATTATGGGCGATACTCACGTAAATTAAGAAACACGCTGTGCAATTTTTTAAATGTTCAGTTTGACGCAGGCATATATGAAATATGAGTTTTAATTATTTTTAGTTTCAGAGCTGATTTCTGAAAAGACGTTTTCTTGTTACATTCCAGCTGCATATTCACTATATTGTATTAACGNTCTTGTTACATTCCAGCTGCATATTCACTATATTGTATTAACGCGTGTCCATCATTATTACTCGCATACACACAGCAGTACAAGATTTAAAATATGTTTAAATAATTAATTTGAAATTTTATTATACTCATGAAAAAGTGCCACAACATATAACAAAATTTCATATTGCACAAATATTCACATGAAANAGTTTGACGCAGGCATATATGAAATATGAGTTTTAATTATTTTTAGTTTCAGAGCTGATTTCTGAAAAGACGTTTCCTTGTTACATTCCAGCTGCATATTCACTATATTGTATTAACGCGTGTCCATCATTATTACTCGCATACACACAGCAGTACAAGATTTAAAATATGTTTAAATAATTAATGTNTACACACAGCAGTACAAGATTTAAAATATGTTTAAATAATTAATGTGAAATTTTATTATACTCATGAAAAAGTGCCACAACATATAACAAAATTTCATATTGCACAAATATTCACATGAAAAAACTAACTAAAAAGTACTATTTATTTTACTCTACCACGTGCCATTTTCAGTTTCTAATTGAAAAGTCCTTCGGCAAAACTTCTTTCTCCAACATTTGCATTACTACATCTACCACGAAAAAAAAGACACATTTGCATGTTTCCTATATATTATCGAACGATGCATAAAGAATACCAGAAATGAACAAACTACAAGCAAATAAGGACAGCATATCCAGACATACGAATAAAACTCTGGACGCCACGACACTACGTAAGCAACACACACAAACCAACACAGTGGCAAAAACACAGATTTGTACGGTACACAAAACTGGACGACGCAACAAAAACCAGCACACACGAACCCAGCATGCATTTGTTTCATCGTAACAAACCTGCTCCCATCGTCTGGATTGTCTTCTTTGCTATGTCGCAGAGTTATTTGCATGCATATCTAGGTGTTGGCCTCTTATCTGTTCTTTCGTTTTTTCGTTTTACTCCATGTACCACGAACCAAGGCGTCATACAAAAATAATAGGTTTTGTACCTATGCAATGGCTGAATACCAGATAAAACAACTTAATAAGTAAGGTGGTGTGAATGTTATAGCAGAGCGCGGTCACGTGTTACCAACACATTTGTACAACAACTCATTTCTTTAAATAAAACTTACAAGTCCTGAAAATTACAGGTGTATTAAGATTTACAGAACTGACGAAAAAAACAAACACTTGCGTATTTACTCCAGCTTGTACTCTTGCAGCATGGTTCATCACTTCAAAGGGCACGAAGTGTAATTTTTTTTCGTTTGAAAGTGATACCACGTGATAGACGGCCGGGGCACGGCTAGAATTCATTTAACATGTTAAACACTATCCATTCACACTGGTACGACTCGTACTGGGCACCGTCCTTAAGGCGGTCGCCTGGTTTGAAAGCAGTGAGAATTTGGTATAGGGAAATACACGTTAATGTAGTTCGGTTTTTTGAAACCAAATTTTGAAGATATAAACTTGAAACGAAAACCTTATTGTGAGAAATGATACTCTCAACAAATATAACAATTTATTTTTCAGTAATTTTTGTATTTAATTTTTAATATTTCTGATATCACCAGCAAACAGGCCGTACAAAAATGTCCTTAAAGGCTTCGACAGCAAATAACTGCGTTTTGTCAGCTAAAATCGTCCCGAGTCGTATATATATCTATCTTTTACAGGAACGCCAAAAAAGCCGGATTTAATTAACATGTATTTCCCTATACCAAATTCTCGCTGCTTTTAAAACCAGGCAACAGCCTTAAGGCTCCCATCTAGTTGGAGATTTTTTCTGCGCTCGAGGCTGAGAATCACGGGAGCGATAAGGACGACACTGCCACGCGCATGAAGTACGCCATCGCCGCTAAGCGCAGGGCTTTGAAAACAGTTCTCAGCTGTTTTTTGGAGTTTTCTGAAACGGCGTTTCTAACGTGCGTGACATTTAGAAAGCTCTCAACAGCCCTGGTCTGAAGTGTGTGTGTTCGTTTCGTAGATAAGCACGTTCGGCGCACGTTTAACAGTAAGAGACGCGGTGCCTCTCACGAGGGTTATCTTTAATTTTTTTTTTGAACGCCTTGCCAAAATGTTCGCTGCGACCCGGCAAAACACTTGTTCCCGTGACGCATCTCGCGAAATGTAAATGACGCGACGAGCTGCAAAGCTTGGCTCACTCATTATCTCCCTGCCAGTTGCAGGCCTGCTCTCCTGACAAGCCTCCTCTCCCTTTCCTTTCTCCTCTATAGTCTACCCTCTCCTCCAACACCTCGTTAAACACCCTTTCCTTCCCCTCGTGCCGTTTAGCCTTATCTCTGCGTCGTCAAAGAACGAATATTCTCGCTGCCCCGACCTAGTAACATTGAGGCTGTTGCCTGGTTTGAAAGCAGTCAGAATTTGTTATTGGGAAATACATGTTAATGAACCCGATTTTTTTGGCGTTCCTGTTACACACACTCACTCACACACACACACATATATGTGTGTGTGTAAAGGTTGGCTACACTACTATATATATATATATATATATATATAGATACATCACCAGAGACTTTTTTGAGCAGAAAAATACGTGCTTCTTTGCTGCCGCAGCATTTTGTAACGTTATTGTATAGCCTGATTCCTGGAAAGATCAGAAAACGTAATAATTAAAGAAAAATACTTAAAAACAAATTGTTATATTTGCTTCAATACAAAGCTTGAGAACATTATTTCTCACAATTAGGTTTTTTTTTTTCAAGTTCATCTCTTCATACTAGATTCTCACTGCTTTCAAACCAGGCAACAGCCTTAATAACTCTGCGAAAACCAAGACCCTGCGATGTTGAATTTTTAATACCCATTCAATATACGCTTACTGAAATATATCGATACGGATGTCATATATAACATAAATAAAGTATACTGAAAATCCATGGCGATATACAGAAAAAAGCGTTTACATCGATAACGCAAGTATCGACATCGCAGATCTCTTTAATAACAGCCGATAATACTGATCTCCGAAACACTGTATGTTTAAAGTAAATTTCGTAAATTGTCGCACTGACGCCAACATCGCGATATGCAATGTTTAATTCTACATTACTTGACGATAGTAAACAGAATTATTATGGTGATTCCATAGAAGGGACCAAATTAGCAATCGCAATAAAAACATGATAAAATCACACGTAATGGATAAACGAAAGAACATACANTGTATGTTTAAAGTAAATTTCGTAAATTGTCGCACTGACGCCAACATCGCGATATGCAATGTTTAATTCTACATTAGTTGACGATAGTAAATAGAATTATTATGGTGATTCCATAGAAGGGACCACATTAGCAATCGCAATAAAAACATGATAAAATCACACGTAATGGATAAACGAAAGAACATACAAGAGGACAACACCTAGATATGTATGCAAATAACTCTGCGACATAGCAAAGAAGACAATCCAGACGATGGGAGCAGGTTTGTTACGATGAAACAAATGCATGCTGGGTTCGTGTATGCTGGTTTTTGTTGCGTCGTCCAGTTTTGTGTACCGTACATATCTGTGCTTTTGCCACTGTGTTAGTTTGTGTGTGTTACTTACGCAGTGTCGTGGCGTCCGGAGCTTTATGCTGTCCTTATTACTTTTAGTTGGTTCATTTCTGGTATTCTTTATGCATCGTTCGGTAATATATAGGAAACATGTAAATGTGTCTTTTTTTTTTTTAGTCTCGGTCATGGTGTAATTGGGTGTTTTATTTTGCAACACCCAACACATCTCTACAATGACGAATGTCCAAAGAAGTTAATTTAGTTACTTTCTCCCATTGCAAGATTAATTTTAAAAAAAACATATTTTCGCTTAGTACTCTAGTTGTGATTAACATTTGTGATTTGTAAATATCGCCATAATGCACTGCCCTGATGAGCTTAAAAAAAATCGCCCTTCACTAATAATTCAGGAGGCAACGACTTCATCTTACATATGTAATGAATTAACACGCTTAAAAAAAGGTAGTTTAACACGTATTATTTTGAAGTAATTCCGGGTGCCCCAAATTAATGTTTATACTATATGTACGTTAAGAACAGGGGAATTATTAAATACAATCTGATAGGACTGCGTGAACGCTATAAAGACAACGTTGGACGTGTGCGAGCGTGTGTACCAATTCTGCTGTTGTCAGTTCAGTTTGCAGCAACGAGCGGCATAACTACAACGGGGGAGGAAATGGCGGTGGTGATAAGGTTTTCTTTCGAGCAACTTGGATCTTAAAGTGTTGTTGGAAATGTGAGAACATGATTGAGGCGCAGAGACGATGGAAGGAAGAACTATCTAATTCGTCACTGTCGCGGTGAAACGATGACACGATTACAGTACGTCTCAAGTTTGGTGCGGACGGAACTGTGTGCGATGTGAAGAAAGGACGGTGAGGCAGGAGGAGACCAGCAATGGAGGAAGGAAGTGTGGAGCGGTGTTACACACAAACACGCCGTCACACGGGAGCACGTGGTCTTAATGACAAGCTGTGCGTAAGTCAGGTGTCAGTAAAAAAAGTGTTCGAAGCATTTGAAGCAAGTAATGTGGAGACCCTACATTCCCACGTTAATTCACGCTATGAATGAAGACGGCCCAGATAAACGTGTCGAAATTTGTGAGTGGGTTGTGAATATATGTACAAAGAAGGAACATTTTACTGATGTGATTGTTTGGTCCGAACGAGGCAACGTTTAGATTGAAATTGAATGGAACAGTCAAACGCCGCAATTGTGTGTACTGGGCCGATGAGAATCCCCCACTTTGTGGTAGAGCAAGCAGTTAATCTTCCTTGATTATCAGTGTGGTGCGATATGTCTGCCAGATGATTTATGGGGTCATTATTCTTTGATGGAGACGTGAAAGATGAAAGATGAAAGTTATAGTACTGTGTTGCAGTAAAACATTGTGCAAGTTGTTCACCGTCTCTACCTAGACGACGATTGCTTTTTTCAGAAGGAAAATTCACTGACACATTCAGGGCCTGACTTAGAGACCCAGGGCCCCTAGGCAATTAGAGAGTCCGGGGCCCCTTTTTGGTAATTTAACCAAGTAACCTATTTTATTTTATATTTGATTAACGTTTAGAATGTGCGCTTGCGTACAGTGCGGAAACAAAGAATATGTGCCTACGTAATTGGCGACGGAAACATTACGCGCTATCCATTGGATGGACGGAATTTCTACAAAAATCCACAATAAATATAATCAGAATCTTTAAATTAATTAGAATTTTTTTTTTTGTTTATATAGACCTGTGCTAGACTTTTCCTGAACTTTAGGTATACTAAATTATCAATAATACACAGGAAATGCTTCACATATCATAAAAGAGTCGAAATTAATAAAAAATAAAAACCCTTTAGACCATATTCGTCCAGTGGGCTAGACTTCTCCTAGACTAAATTTCTAGATCAATACTAGATCAAAGATAGATATTTTTTTTCATGGGTCAATAAAATTATCAAATTTTCGCTACTGTAATAATAAATAGCGCTATCTTGTTCTGTGTCCTCTATTAGTTTAATTACTGTTGTATATTTGTACTTTCATATTTGTATTTCGTTGATAAATACAATTTTTAAAAACCGCTTNGGCTAGTGCCCTAGGCAGATGCCTTGTTCGCCTAGGCGGAAGTCCGTCACTGGACACGTTACCACCAAGACGTACGGTCACTCCTGTATGAAACATTTTGTTGCGAGGTTGGTAGGCCGACGAGTAAGTGTTGAGTATCCACTCAGATATCCATATTTACCACAGTTGTATTTCCATATGTGGGGAACTCTAAAGAACACCGTGTACCCTATAAAGCCACGTGCAATGGTTGCCATGAGAGATGCGGTTGAGACCGCCTGTGAATCCACTCCCATGGAAACCACAGCTACTGTCTGCCGTTCTGTTCTACAGCATTGCAGGCGATTTTTTGCTGCTGATGACGGACATTTTGAACATTTATAACTGTTATTTACATTCGCAGACAACCGAGCTTGACCTTACGACGTCAAATACAAGCAGTCCTACCAGATTGCCTATAATAGTTTCTTCGTTATTCACGTTTAAAGAGTGTAGAAATTTATTTTGGACATCCCGTAATGTACTTATGTTGTGTCGAGGTAGCAAATAACTCATTGTAATACGTATATCTAAATTTCTTAAAATATTAAACATATATTTTTACGGGTACTGGAATAAAAGCAAGTAGTATTATAATGCCATCCTCTACGATGATAAATAGTGTATTTAATGGTCATGTGCTGTTTGACTTATAAATCATATTCACATTTTCCCAATCACTGTGTAAACCGCCAGAGTACGAGCAGAGTTTAAGCGTGTATTATATATTTAATTAAAAACAGCGTTTGCATTGACCTACAACGCTATAAAGAACTTAATCCTTATTTATTTAAAAATATGCATATGTGTAAAATAAAATTTAAAAATTTTGGACTTATTATTTTTTTTAAATGTCAATTTTGATTATCAGACCTGAGCATAGATAATTTATATTTGTATTTGTACAAAATTGTGTTTTGAACCAGATAACTATAATTAATACGCTAATTAATTATATTGTACTATTGTTTTGTATAAAAACCAACGATAAGAATTAACGCATTGCAGTTATGTTTTAACTTTAATTCAAGTCTAATGTGCAAATAACTAAGAGTGTATCTTTTTTTTTAGTTTATTAGTAATGAAGAAGCTATGGCATCAAGTGAAGTTTGTTTTTCTTATGCATCACTTATCTGTTACTTATGCATCGTTACAAAGTGATTTATAGTTCAACTTCATTCACGAGATTTTTTTTTTAATATGCAGTTCTCAGGAATTGTAGCTACGAGAATTTCACCAATGAAAAAAATAATATACATATTGAAGGAATTTGTGAAACTCGAGGGAAATTCACCGAAGGGAATAAATTCGCAGTTCGTGCTCGAAGTGACTTGAGTGATGTGCAGCCGACGAACTGCGGGCGTGTTGCGAGGGAAGTAATGCTTGGTCTCAACTGTACGCTTTGAGCAAGAGACGTTGTACGGGCGCAACCAATGAAAGATCCCTTCGGTCTCCGAGTCACACATTATTGCAGAAATCTTCCGTCGTTTCCTGCGCGCTGCTTTAGAGAATAGTGTCACGTATGGTCTATTCACGGTCAATTGAACACTTTTGCAATCAACCTTGGATAAACGTCACTGTCCCCAACCTGCGCACGTTTTAACGGACGCATTGGCTCACAAGCGACCAGCAAGGTTGGTCACGACGGAAGGCAACAAAATGTCCATGTTTCGAAGTTGAATTATAAGTTTCAGGTAAATATTTGTAAATACCAAAATTATTTCTCCTGCTTCCTGTTTATTTTAATGTATCTAACTGTAAGATTATGCAAGTTTGTAAAATATTGACTTTTCTAATAATGTAACAGTTTCAATAGATCGATGCTTGAATAAAGTGGCGAGGCTAATAGTAATATTAATTTTACATACGGTGTAAGAACACACAATGTGCATACAAGCAGATTTTGAGCACGTCCTTCTCAGTCTAACATCCTTAAACTGAGGAAAATACCACAGAGTACTTAAGCAAAGGCGAACAAGCAACTTATTCCGATATCTGCAGTCGCACACGCCAGCAAAATGGCGCCACTGACCTGCAACGCGTCAGTTACTCCGTTCGACAATCAGAACCTGGTAACCTGCTAGCCAGTCGGGGAGCCCAGCCAATAGCGAATCTTTCGCAACACGCAAGTACACTGTCAAAAAACATTTACCTTCATTTCACGGAAAGTGCTGGTAAAAATGTTATCCAGAAGTGTCCGTAAACTCTCCGTGAAATTACGGACGCGTTGATATTCGAAAAAACTTATTTTTCGTAAATTTCACAGAACTTTCCGTGAATTTACGAAACCGCTCCGTTAATTTTCAAGTTAGTTTTATGTACTTCCAATTTTAAAAAAATAAGTAATAAAAAGTCATTAATTCTCCGTGTAAAAATGACTCTTAAGAGAGTTGGAACATTTTACATCTGAACGAAATATTGAACCCAGTTCCAACAGTCCGGAAGACAATGGCTCTACCCAATTATCTACAATCTCTCACACGATTTTAGGTTATAAATTTGGTATTTATACTACAGCCACATGAGCAACTTTTTCACTTTCTATTTAAGTTAGTGCATTTTAAGTGTTGCTAAATGTTACGGACGCTTAAGGCTGTTTTCTGACGTTTGAAAGAAAAGGTCTAAATAGCGTGGATAACCAAACTGCCGCAGAGACGATAATTTTATGGTTACAGTGGCGGAGAAAGGCTCATATAGACTCAGCATTGTTCGTTCCCGGAATCCGAAGACATGGGAAATACGAAGGAGACGTTCCGTATTTTGAATTAGCTCAGCTCCGTTTTACGTCATCCTGGATCGCGTTTCCGTATACTTACTGTACATTTCCGTAAATACACGGTGATTTTTAACGGTGTAGCCGGTCAGACTAAATGCTCGTTCTCAGACTCTCATACTGCCAATAGAAAAACGTGTACTCCCACGTAAAAGAAAACCGCCATTTCCGTTTTTGTGTACATAACTACTCTTTTTCCCCACCGAAAGATTATTTGATAACTAGTTACCGAACTTTTTCTCGTATTACTACCAGTAAAGTGGATTGGAGAGAATTGGTTGGCGCGTAACATTGAGGTCTTGAGATTCAACGAGGGTGAAACGAGGTAATTATGCAGCGGCACCGGAATGCAATGGCGGTGGAAACGGGAGATCCCTGAGAAAACCCGCCAACCGGTGACCTCTCCGGGAATCGAACCCGGTTGGAAAGCGGGTAGTCTAACCACTACACCACTTTGGTCCTACAACCAGTAAAATTTTAAATCTTAAAAATAACAGTTTTTTTATTTATTTTAATGTTTATAATAAATATGACGGATTAATTATTTGCCTGTCCATATTAAACTTCCGGTTTACACATAACCCCATAAACGTACTGTGAAATTCGCCCTAATTTACTTGTAGTGTTAACACTTTCTGTCCCGAATTAATTTACGAGGTCAAGTGTTGCAATCATTGATTTTTTTTTAATGCGAACTGTAGGTACTTGTGTGACGCATTCACCTAACTATAGCCCGTGCATGGTTAACTGCTCACTTTCGAAAGCCCTGCTTGAGATCAACTTGCATGTGCATTACGCATTCCACCGCCACGTGTTAAATTAACATTAACATGGGTCTGATCACTTTAGACAAGCGTTGGCCCAGTGAAACTATGGAATCACTATAAAACTAAACACTTTACAAGTTCACTTGTTCTTGAGCTTACAGTATATTCATTAAGGAAAAAAAACAGAAAGGAATTTCTCGAATGTTTAACTGACACTGTTTAATTAAATGTTTGGACAAGGAACTACTTTCCGTTGGTCGTTACCAACATTACTGGGCACACGCCAGTCAGAGTGCCTGTTAAAATGCATGGAGATAGGGGCAGTGATATTATTCATAGGTTGATTAAAGTGCAAACTTTACCGTGAACAGCCTTTGCCAGTGAACAACGTAATGCGTGATTGGTGTCATCAGTAGAGACCGGGAAAATTCGCGAGTTCAGTGACCTGCAGGCTAGACTCTCCAGTCTTAAGCACAAATATGCCGATTTAAACCGCACATTGGTTGTCTGCTGTTACAGTAGAAGGCCACGATTTGGGCCAGCCTTCTCATGGAGGTGTCAAACACCGTGTGGACCAACGGCTGAAGATTTATAAACACACGTGTTTCGAATTCTAGCTTGTCCCGAAATGAATCCGCGAATTTTTCCGGTCTCTAGTGATCAGCATTAACAAATCACAAATGAGAGGGGCAGAAACCTCAGAAAATAAGATCATAAGGCATTGATTCCTTGTTGCGTACAGTGCCGAACATAAATATCCTTCATGTGCAACATATCCTCTCTGTCATGGACTCTGGGACTGAACTGGTTAACCTATTCGGACCCAGTGCACACACAGTTGTGCATGTTGAGCACGTGTAGGTAATTTGTGGTCTGTTCTCCACACGTTGATGCTCAGTGACCAATGATCTTACCTGTGGTTAAGTGATTCGCGAACCGTCCTACTGGTCAAGGTCGTAATCGGTGCACGCAACTGTAGCTGAACATATAGCCCCACGGCTCACTGATTGTGGCAACGGAGCATGTGTTGTGTCAACTTAAGTACAGCACGCATCATAATAGTTTTTGTTCGCAACTCCTCGAAAAGTAAATTAACCCGTTCGGTCACGTAATAATTTCCGAGTTTAAGTGTTGCATTCACGCAATTTTTTATGGTGTGCGTTGTATTTGTGTTCAAAACTTGTCTCGCAACCGTTAAACAACGTACTGCGTGTTCGATGACATCGGCGTTAACCATTCAGGTCATAGAGGTATAGAGAATTCCACAAATCAGATTAACCACAAGCAAGACCGGACACTGGTGCCTTGCTGTGTACAGTACAGTTCATAAATATAATTCATATGCAACGTTTACACAATCGTGAGCACAGTGACTGAACGGATTAAATTGAGCCTGAAAAGGTTTTAAAAAAAATAACCTTGGCGACTAGTTACAGAAAAAATTATATTTAGAAACAAGTTTTTTTTCACAGTGGGGTTACAGGACTAAACGCTCCGAGAAAGCTGCGTACAGTCGTCGCCAAGCGCTCGCATCCCTCGCAACACTCTAAACGCCCCCTTGGCCCGCTGGCACGCGAGGGAACCTTATCGCAGCAGTTGCGTCGCGCGGCGGGCGGTCTTCGCGGCGGCGTCTTCCCCTGGTCGGGCCCGGGGGGTTGGCGGCGGCGCGACCTTGAAGGGCTGGCGGGGTGGTTCTCCGGGGCGAGGCCTGCGGGGTGATCACTGCAGCGTGCACGACATGGGGTGCGTGAGCACGTGGTCGAGCAGCGCCGGGGTGCCCGCCGCCAGACCGCTGTCCGCCCGGGCTTCCTCGTCGTCGCAGTCAAAGTACCGGCTCTGCGGACAAACAAACACACACCCCCACCTGGTCACCCTAGGGCTAACGGCACTTGCAGCAGAGAAGCGAACGATTTAACTCTTTTGGTCACAATGTATTATACGTAGGGACAGGTGTTCTTCGCGAAAAGGTTTCAAGACCAGTTGTAATCCAAAACGACTGTTGTTCTTATGCACTTTCGTGGTTGGATGATTTTAAATGCCTCGTGCCTCAAATGTCTGCCCCCGAATCATGGGCGTTCACTACCGGAGTGCTTTATTACGATTGGCCCAGTCAAATAAAAATATGTCTTGTCGCGTAGAAACGCGGCAAATAACCAAAGGAAGTTGTGGTTGTGAACGTAGGATATTGAAGCCTAGCATGTGCATAAATATTTTCGCGTAAACACCTGTCCCTACTTATAGGCAGGGCTACCTGATTCTCGAGAAAATATAGGCTAGACTTCAATATCCTATGTGCACACTTGCTGACTTAATTTGACTATTAGCCGTTTGTCTTTGTGTGAAGACTGTCTGTTACATGAGTGAGCCAATCAGAATTAAGTTTATCCGATAATGACCGTCCGTGATTCGCGGGTGGACAGAAAAGACGCGTAACAATTCAAATGATCCAATCCCAGAAGTGGTTCTGAACTAAAGTGCTTTCGAACACAATTTGTCCTGAAATCTCTTCTCGAATATCAGGTACCTCTACCTATAGGTAAGGTCAAGTTATGGTGGCTTCCAACTTTTCTGAAGCCCTGCTAAAGTTACACTTTCAAGTTATTCGCCCTCCTCGTGCAGGATTCTACTAGAAAACGCCATGAAGTTAGTGAACATTTTCGTAAGTGAAAGACAACATTTTGTGTGGGATACTGTAATGAGCACTGTTACGTTATAAAGTACACCTGGCAGGAACATAGCCTAATCGGCAATTCATTGGCTGACAGCGAACCAATGATGAAAGTCTGGTGTGTGGCGTGGGCCAATAGTAGTCCAAGTAGCAACCGTTGGCAGTGGTGGCAAGCGTTCGCATTTACGATTGTCAGCATTTATTATATGGTTGACACTCAGGTGAAGTAAATACAAATTGCATTACCTATTATTAGGGGCAGTGATATTTCGCGAAAAGATTTCGAGACAAGATACAGTTCAAAGCACTGTAGGGTCGTCCAGCTTATTTGATTGGCTAAAAATGTTCTGGCCCATGCTAACCGTTTGCGCACGAATCACGAAGGTTCGGTGTCGGAGTTACTTAGTCCTGAGTGGCTTGGTCAAAGACTGACACGGCACCAGCAGCCAATGGAGTCATAACAAAAGCTGAGGTGTGTATAAAGTATTGAAGTCTACTATTTGCTTCGATTTTTACGTGAAAAGTCACTGGCCATACCTATTATTATATGGTTGACAATTAGATCATATAAATAAAAATTACATTATCTAGTGTTTAAACACTCCTGATGTGGACCAAAGTTTTCGCAATGATTGTTAGAATTCAATAGAAGTCCCACAAGCAGGCGATATACAAAACGCTGGCTTACTTATTGATGGGGAAATATTAGCAGCAAGCTTGTGGGCGAGTTATGAGTGTTATGACATGCCAACTGTAAATTGCTACTTACAGCGGACGTATTAGTAGCATGCTAATGGGCCACTTACAGCATGCAAACTGATGCTTACTGCTGGGGGCATTTGTGGAATGCCAACTGTTTCTTTCTACTAAAGAAATAGTATCAGCAAGTCCATGGGCGATTGATGGCTCTCCAACTGTTACTGCTTAAGACAAATTAACGACAATTTCATGGGCGATTATTGGCATGACAACTATAAGTGGTTGTGAAATAGCAAATGGCATATGTGGATTTGCGTCATTATTTTATTTAATGGATATGAGAAGTAAAATCATGTGACATTACTAGTAATGGGAAAAAGTAGTTTGTAGAATGGACACCTGCAAAATACAATACGTTTTTCCTTACTTTGAATTATAATAACCAACAAAAATAGCCCGAACATAAAATACTTGTCTTTTAAATAAAACACATAAATCCCGGTATTCACTTGTGATACAATCATACATGTTGGTAAAGCAAAGTTAATACAACTTCTATGTGTGAAAAATATTCAGATTTACTTAAAAAGTTCTACGTCAATGCAAGATAAAGTAGTTTGCAGCATTAAAGGCTGTGAGCTCACGGGTTGTGAGTTCGATTTATCCCAGATAAGATAAAGAAAAATATTTTTTTGCTTTTAAAATTTGTTGTTTATAATGTTTTAAATACAATAAAAAAATCATTGTTACAAAACCAAACTATTTTTTTTCCGACCACAAATACACAAAAACTATTGTAATATATTTAGGACGTTAATCCACCTGACATGCCTCTTGTCTTAAATGTAAGACACCAGTCACGTCAATGCCAAAGTTTATTTGTACAAGCCTTCTTACTTATGACAAAACTATTTCAACATATTTATTTTACGGTGTGAAAACCCTTGAAACATTTCACATGAACACTATCATCGCATTTGGAACATCCTGTTGTGGTTTTCGCATGACACATTCCGCAGTGAGTTTTATTCTCTTGTGGTATAATCCAGTGGTATTTTCCATAAAATCTGGAATCTTGAAGCTCATTCTTAGATCGCCTTCCTTTTGACTTTCGTGAAGTGGCATGTTTTTCTGCGGAACGATAAGTGGTCCAATTCGCCGTATCCTTGTCTATGAAGCCGCCAGGCACATTGCTCAGTAATAATAATAATGGCGTGTGGGGAGTGCTCCCAGGGCAAGGCAACACCCTCCGAGTGACGGTCTTTCCAGCTGGGACCCGTAAGTGACCGTCATCCCCGAGCATGACAGAAATTAAACCCTAGAATGGAGCGGCGCTGGAATGCAAGGGCGGAGGAAACGGGAGTACCCCGAGAAAACCCACCGGCAAGCGGCATCGTCCAGCACGATTCCAACATGCGAAAATCCGGGAGTGAACCCGCCGGGGATCGAGCCCGGATCGCCATGGTGGGAGGCGAGCGCCCTGGCCACTACGCCACCGCTGCCCCGATAGCGGCATCAATGCAATGAGCTATCAAACTGAAATACCACTTTTTGCCACGGATTGAAGTTCTATACAAGCCAATGTCCTGATCCTCTCTGTCAACGTCATCCATATGTTGGTTGTAAACATGAATGTTGTGCGGTTGGGTGATACGGATCCTCTTCTTTTGCTTTTGAGAATACTTACTGACATAGTGCACTGGATTTGCTGGAACACAGTTTGAAGCAACTGTCACAACCCTATTATCATTCCACTAGGTCACTAAAATATTGTTGTTTATTTTTCAATATTGTTTCCCTTGTTCCTCGAGCAGTTTTCCTCGGCGTGTTAGAATTTGTTCGGACAACCATCTACCATATTTCCTCTTATGGCGCCATTTACTTTGATGTTCCTTTCACGGAGTTCAGTGAGCAATGGCAAGGAAGTAAAGAAATTATCAGTGTAGACGTGGTACTCGAAAGGACCGATATTTGGCAGTACATCAACTTACTGCAGGACAACACTAGCTCCTAAACGCAAGTCTCTGTATTCTGGAGCTCTGATCGTGTTAGCACCTTGGCGTGTGTCAGTCCGAACAATATAACCACTGCTGATCGTCCCTGCCCACAGCTCATTTCCATAACGAATGGGTTTTCCTTCAATGAACTTCTCGCATCCGTGTCTAACAAAATATGGCACCATGGTTTCGTCAATACTGTGGTTTTTCACAACGAGGAGCGTGTAGAAGGAAACGTTCGTTTAAGTTATGTACACGATGGGCGAACCTTGGCAAATCTGTCGCTTTTGTCAAGGTGGTCATTGTTGCGGACATGTAGGACGCCACCACTTCGCATCTGTATTGTCAAGTTCTCTGTGTGTCTGTGCGTTGTCGGCGCACGCAGAAAGAACGAATGACTACCGTGGAGCCGAGGGAAACTGGACGTATTGCAAGATCGCTCGCCGGCGAACGGCGAGGCGGGCCGTGAACACGTGGTCACGTAACATACAGATAACTACTGTGTAACGGCTTGTGTGTAAACTAACGAACCCACACCGGTCAATTACGTAGCAAACAACAACGTACTTTTGCCAATTACTCACCACCAGTCAGCGGGAATTCCTCTTCGCACCAACGGGGTNACGTAGCAAACAACAACGTACTTTTGCCAATTACTCACCACCAGTCAGCGGGAATTCCTCTTCGCACCAACGGGGTTTTGTTAACAAAACGATCATAACTGTTTGAGTCGTAACTGTTACGTCGTTAACGTAAGTAATTAAAACTCTTTTAGCAGTATCCTCAAACATTTTTAATGAAAAATTTGAAAAATCACCCAATGTTTGGTTGTGTTTAATTTCCTAAATATAGAAAGTCTCACAAGCATTTTGTACTTGTGTCAACATAAAATTATCCCATTTTCGGTTCAGCTAATGATTTACTTATATATTATGTATACATTATACTTTTTCATATGTGTGTTGATAAGACTTAGTAAAAATCAGTTATCATGCAAACTTTTGTTAAACTGAGCGGTGCAGTGTCCCTTTGATGTAATTTTCAAGACTTAGTTAAGCATTGTATGCATGAGGCGTAGGAACAGCGTGAAAGTAGGTTTAACTTCAATAAGGCTTCAGAAAAGTTGTAAGTGGCCACGAGTGGGCTGTAAGTAACATTTCGTAACGCTTCCTCTGGCCGAATTTTAATCCAACTAGGTTATGTATCACTGACGCAATTTCCCCATATAGAAGTACGTATCTTTTGGAAAAGCAAAAAACTAAACACACGCACGTCGTTGTTTAATTAACGTAATTTTGACAGTTTGTGAGCCAGCGTTGTGAAATCATGCGCAGAAGTTTGTTAATAAATCTGCACTTTTTTTTTAGTCTGTGATACAAATTATTTTTCCCACCGACCGTACAGTCGACGATACAACATCTGATTGGTCCACGCGACCTGTGACGTCAGGTTCTGATGGCGCTTTGGAGCGGCGCAGTCCTAACCTACTGGACTGGCAAGCATTTAGCTTTTGTGGTGAGACGGCACGGAATTCACCATCTAAATCTGACGTCACACTAGCTAATTGTAATCGCGATTTCTATACACAACAGATGAAATCACGCGAAATATTTGTATGGATATTAAAATAATTGCTTTATAAACTTTGCCATTAATTTGCGAGAAGTTTCCCATTATTTTTTTTTTTAGGGTTTATTGCGTTTGAAAAGCGCAACCTTACAAATAAAAAAATGTGAAACGAATGTGGAACAAATATGGCATTTATTTTTAACAAATTTATACGTATACCACCAGAATAATTACTTCGTACATGGAAAAAAAGCATAAACAACAATGGTGCCGTGTCGTGCTAGCCACAATATATGAGCACAGAGCAAATAAGTTCACAAAGGCTAAATGTCGTTCCCGTTCCTTTGATGTGGGCGTACCCAAAAGTTTAGTTACTTGAGGAGGATCTGAAAACAATAATTGTGTCTGCTGGATACTGCGTGCTAGGAAAAATTCCTTATTGGTTGGTTCGCCGGCTGGCGAGTAAGCTACCGATGAATGATTGGTTGGCGGCGTTCCAACATTGTGCTAGCTAGAGAAAGCCATTTATTTGGTGTGTGGAGCAGGAGTTCGTGGAATATGCAACCTTTTCAACTATGTATTCTTATATACTCTGTGACATTATGATCCTGAAGACCAGGTGCATCAGTCAACTCAACAATGGAGTGGAGATATTTAGGCTGGTCTTAAGGTCGTGAGAGGCGATGAGGGTGAAGTGAGGTGTGAATGGAGCACCGTCGGAATGCTCAAGGGCGGGGTAAACGGGAGATCCCCGAGAAAACCCACCGACCAGCGGCATCGCCCCACATGCGAAAATCCGAGAGCGACCCCGCCAGGAATCGAACCCGGTTCGCCTAGGTGGGAGGCGAGTAGTCTAACCACTACACCACAGCGGCCCCTACTCAACTGTGGCACACTACTAACAACAGACACGCCAGACTTCACGAACAGTCCCATCACAACCGTGACAAAGGATTAACCATAAATTAATGAAATATGTGGGCTGATTCTCAACTTATGACTATAAAAATGTCCATGTCACACTTTCAAACAGTGAAACAACGTTTATTCGCACTCCCTTATATGCCAGGTAAATGCAAGGGCGTTGGCTACCAAAACATTTGTTATTTTCTATTTGCACCACATACTGTTCAACCTTTTAGACATTAAACAAGGTTACTATTACCTAGCGAAAACAATTTATGAGCGCATACTTTTCGCATAAATACATGTCAAATCACAATTTAACTGTTTCATAAATGAACAAGTAATGAATACTAACTTACATACAGAAATGAGATAACTCACACTGAAAGAAGATGCCAAGAGTTACTTCATGACGTCCATTAATTCGAACAAGGAAACGTTTATGCATTTTCAAAAAATTGCTGAAAATAATCATATTCTTTCTTTTTTTTTTTAATTTGGGGCGGTACCAAAATGTTTGTAAAACAACTTTTGATAAGCACACCTTAAAATGAATTTAGACAAGACCTGTAAAAGGCCCTTGTTAAACTTTCTGCAGATTGTTTGGTTTTTTTATTTGTACATTACAAAAAGAGTAAAATTTGGATTTTGCAAAATATATGCGATATAAACAATTCTTATCTGAAGAAAAAGTAGCTGGAGATAGTGTCTAAAAATATAAAACCATAAATATTTTCGTTGTTAACCCCTTTACATATATATATATATGGATCTTCGATAGATTAAATCTGTGTTTGTGCCTCAACGCGTCACTCACGCCCATATATTCCTATAAAATAATTGCTTTTTGTAGTGAGCTCTACCACCTCTTAATGTTTGTCCCATGATTTTAGAATCATCCTGTATACAAACACTTACATCACTTTCGACCATGTGACTTTGACAGTTGTGCATGATTGGGTTGGGTAAACGTTGGGTACATGCGCAGAAGACGAATAAGTGGTCTACCTCATTATTAGTCTATGTTTAACACAAGTGAAGGAAGTATTCATAGAGGTTTAAAGCGTGATTTTGGACAGACACAAATTTTCGGAATAAACGGCGCCAAATAGCACATGAAAGAACACTCTCTTTTGCCGTGCGTCTTCCGTGCCCGAATCAATACTTTTGGAGAACAAAAATTACGACGATGGATTCTAATTAAAATATCAAACATGACTGAACCAGTGAGAGTAATGCTGGATAGCAGACCACAAATTTCAATTTCCGTTTTTCTGAATAACGAAAACTGAAATTGGCGGTTTTGATTTTGATAAAATCGTCGTGAAATTGATGGCGTCTGACAGCCAGATTCACCTTTGCGGTTTGTAAAATTTCCTTCTACTCGTGACGCACGAACCTCACATTATTTGCAATGTAACAAATAATTAACATACAGATGAAAATACAAATAATTAACATACAGATGAAAATACAAACAACGTAACATTTACGCAAATGAATAAACCAATATAAAGAAAGGAAGGAAAAACTTGGTGTTTTCGGTTTAATAAGCGTAACGTATTTGCTTAAATTTTTTTTTTATTTCGAAGATAATTCATTACAAAGGATTTCCTCTTAATGATGAGTCCTCGTAGAAGTTTCAAATGTACCGTACAAATAACTCGTAAATTGGAAATGAAACACGACCAAGGATTCGCTGAAAACTGCGTCGGCGAACGTCGTCATTTCCTTGCACGCAGAACACCCTCATCTCCGCATTTCAGTTACAAGAAACGTAGCGAGACAGTCAACAAATATTTGTACAGACCCCATAACATTTTCGGCTGGGGAGGGGGAGGGGTGCAAGAACGCATCTCGCATTCATGTCGTTTCTTCACGAGACCCTGCCATTTCATCAGACTTTGAGTTTACCTTGCACACCTTCACCCCATGCAAACATTTGTGCTTTAACTTCACTCTCAGTGCCGCAGTGCCTACGAAATTCTCCTCTCATACCGCACGGTTCCACCACACAATCCGCCAATTTAGTGTTTAAACAAAGAGATAAAGTGATTCATAATGGGTTCGAGTCTCTATACAAGCAATTATGAAGGGGATAAATATGAATTCGGATGACAATGTGAGCCTTTAGGGTCATCAGAAAAATAAGTTCAAAACGTATTATGGCAAGTATATAAGAAATGCTATTATATTTTTTAACTTTATACAAATTTATCACACTGTAAATTCAAATTAGTGGAAAACCGCTGATTCGCAGTTAAACCCAGCTACTCGAATCAGTGGAAAACTACTGATTCGCAGTTAAACCCTGCTTCTCGAATCAGTGAAAATGGCTCCACTTAGAATCGGTGGAAAACCACTGATTGTTTCTGTGGAACAATTTCGCTGATTGAATAAGTGACGGCCAACAGCGTGCGGAGAATTAAAAATTGTTTGTTTTGAATTTAGCCAAGTCCTCGCGAGAAATAAACATATTTCCTATACTCGTTGTTTATATGGGGTAATTTAACACAACTTAAACAACTCAGAAAATCGCATTGCTAACAACCTTATCCTACAGCACCCCACCACCAAGCTGTTATCTTACCAATCGAGCCACCAAACCGATGCTTACTATAAGGGTGAAAAAAATTTTATTGTACTTCTTAATCGAAATTATGTAGCTTTTCAATTCTATGTCCTTTCTTTTTGCTTTTAGTTTAATTACATTGGGATAGTTAAAACAAGTATTACGCACGAATACACAAACTTCACATTTCATGCGTTTTAAACATTTAAACCGAGTGCTATGATGATTACGCGAAAAAGAAGTGAAAGACGTAAGAACTAAATGAAAGACTGAATGTTCATTATGCTTCGTATAAAATGTTACTATAAAAGACGAAACTCACTTTTGAAGAAATATATTTTACGGATTTAATTGCTATATGCGTTGTTATTTCATTTGATAGGCCTTGTGTAACTGATCCGCCAGTCAATAAACAAAGCACTAACACACCGCGAATGAAACGGTTGANTCATTTGATAGGCCTTGTGTAACTGATCCGCCAGTCAATAAACAAAGCACTAACACACCGCGAATGAAACGGTTGGTGATTCAGTGGAAAATGTCACCGAATCGATAAGTGAAGGAAAACTGGCTTTTTTTTTCCTTCACAAATGCATGAGTAAAACTGGCTGAAATGGCTGTTGAGTAAGTCAGGGGCTGACAACTGATTTAAACAGCGAAATTTTCACTGATCCTGATTTAAGTGTGCAGATAGACTAAGCATTTGTACAATGTGTAATTGAAAAACTTCTGCAAACCAATTGTCGTCTTCNGATTTAAGTGTGCAGATAGACTAAGCATTTGTACAATGTGTAATTGAAAAACTTCTGCAAACCAATTGTCGTCTTCAAGTAATTTTACAGTGATATATGAGGTTATCACTCGTGTATTTTGCGTTAATTCCCGTGAAGTAGAATAGCAGTTGAGTTTTAATAACTGATGGTCTCTAAGCGTATTACAATCTACGATAAAAATGTTTTATTGCTGCGCTTAATTCCGCCGTTGACTAGAAATTTACACACATAGGCAGCACTCGTGGCATTCGGCATGGCAACATTGTCACTGTGCAGGGACGTCGACTTCTAAGGGTTGTATCTGCCCCCTCCCCCTACATCACGACAGCCGTGAATTTGTTTTGGAGTAATGATTAAATTTAGATAAAACTCGAAGCAGTTATAGATAAGAATAATAATGGGGAGTGTACCCAGGGCAAGGCGACACCCTCCGAGTGACGGTCTTTCCGGCTGAGACCCGTAGGTGACCGTCATCCCCGGGCATGACAGAGATGAGACCCTAGAATGGGGCGGCGCTGGAATGCAGGGGCGGGGGAAGCGGGAGTACCCCGAGAGAGCCCGCAGGCAAGCGGCATCGTCCAGCACGATTCCCACATGCGAAGATCCGGGAGTGAACCCGCCAGGGATCGAACCCGGATCGCCGTGGTGGGAGGCGAGCGCCCTGCCCACTACGCCACCGCTGCCACGCAGTTATGGATAAAATACATTAATTAGTTCTACCTTTGTTTTAGTTCATATCGGCGTGCAAGCGCTCAAACATTACTGTCGACGAACCCCATTATTGGGAAAGAAAGGACACCGTCTTTGCATTCGCGCTGAATATCTCAAAATAACGGAATTTAATGCAAAATAAGAGCGGCAACCCCTAAAATTTAAAATAAATCATTTTACGACTGGGGTGTTTTTTTTTTTTTTCAGTAGTTATAGAGCTTTCTACAGTTTCGCTTCGTCCAGACCTTCTGCAGTCCATTTCATATACTAGACTTACTGTTTGAAACAGACGTGCGGTTCGAGTTCACTTTCTGAAGCATAAAGCAGCGTTTAGGAATCGTTTTAGACCACGATAATTAACGCATGTTTAAATGTTCTTTATTTGCGTGAGAAAAAAAATGCAGTCGCGGATTTTCGATATAATCCGGATTCATCTGACATTACGAGGTGATTAGTGTCCCAACTTATACAAATAAGACAGAGGCTGATAAATATAAGATCATTTGGAAATTCGATGACGTCGAATTTTTTTTTACCTTCTGAACTTGGGACGCTACCAGATCCAGGGTAATGTTGTTGAGGTAAAGATACTGTTAAGCAATGGGGAACCCATTAGCAAACCAATAAGGGCGCTGACATTTAGAAAAGACTAGCGGATATTACGCAACACGTTGTTGTCCTGCACGCAAAATGATAAAGCATAAACAACCTATCCCACCTCCTAGTGCCTATGATTCTCATTCCACATCAACCGTATATATCATCAACAAAATATTTTATTTTCTAACAGGTACCTTGAAATATATATAAGAAATTACGTTTACTGAAACGCATATTTGTTTAAAGGATCCAATCATTTGTTTTGTGGTATAAATAAAGATTTTTAATAACTACTAAGCAAGATTTTTCTTTGTGCACAAACATGTGTTTTACCTTTCGGCTCCTTATGTAGACAATTAAATGTATCATTTGACTCAATTTTAGCCTCGAGTTACCGAGAATGTCTACAAACGGGAAAGCGACTTTTTTCCGCAGAACAAAATTCCAATCAGGACCATTTGCATTTCGGAACGACGAATTATTTTACTCGGGACCCTCGAGGCCGGAGATGTGAAAGGAAGGGCGAGGTAGTTAAAACTTACACGTCGAAGCCTTTCTGTTCGGGGGACGGGCGCGAATTTCGGTCTGGCGAGCCGGGGAAGGCATTAGGGCGACGGAGTGCAGACGAAAAGCTGATTTACATCCGCAAATGCCACGAGGGCCTCGTGAATATGCAGCAGTTGGAGAGTGGCGAGCGAGGCGCTGGGTTCCTCCGGAGCACCTGTGTCCCGCCCCAGCTCTCTTTCAGAAGTTCTGCAGGCGGCGACAGGAAGTGGTTTCCACACGCAAGCACACACACACACACACAGACGCCCGAACGTGCTTCACGCGCACACAACGCCACGGAGTAGATGATTAAGCAGAGACGGAATGGAGTTGTGCTTCCTTTTGATGTCGGCGCCCCCATTCGNCGGAATGGAGTTGTGCTTCCTTTTGATGTCGGCGCCCCCATTCGCCGATTGGTCTCGCGTAGTTCTGGGAATGGACTTGAGACCGACCGGCAACTGCATTCTGCGAAAAGTTATCTGTTGGCTGTAGTGGCGTAGGCAGAAATTTATTTATTTGATGGTCGGAGGGACGGGGGGTTCTCCTTTGATAAAACAGCACCAATAAAAATTTTTTGAGTTAGGAAGAACAACAATAGATGCAGACACCTGTATTTTTATTTTACTTATTTTTATTGTTTGATTATTCCGTTTTATTTGCCTCATTTCTCATTTTGCTTGTAACTATCTATTAATTTTATATTGTACCCTTCATATTTCGGGGGCGGGGGAGAGGTGTTCAACCCGGAACCGCCCTTGCCCCATCCCTCTTGTCTACTCCTCAGGATAGCTTGACTGCTGAAAAGGCGAGTAGATTACCAGGTGCTGATTGGCGAACGGCGTTCCTATGTTTTAATGGCTAGTAATGCAATTTCGCTGGCCCGTGTGGCTGGGATGTCCGTGATATAAGCTGCTGGTTCACCCCTGTGTTCTTAACTACCGCCACATCTGCAATCAGTCCTCAAAAATAGTAAGTTATCAATCTTCAAAACACATTAAAAAAGTTATCTGGTAACAAAAAATCTCTAGAAATTGGATGATTATTTTTTACTATAATCTATCCGTTTTGTCTATTTTAAATTTCTTCGTGTACATAACGTTATGATCATGTTGTAAATATCTGATATGACATGAAATTTTATAGTAGTTTTGTGTTCATTAATTTAGTTATACATGTGTTATTTGGTATTTAGGTTTTAAATATATTAAAATGTATATATCTACAGTACTACTGTAACTTCTCTTGTACTAATTGACAACTCCCAGCATATTTGTTGTGTGTTACCAGGAGGCTAAATAAATCAATCAATCAATGTAAAACATGTGTGCACAGTTCACATTAAAGGCTTTGATGATCTTTAAAATGATTTTCTGAAGTCTGAAATAATTGTACTATCTTCCATTTAAATTTGTTAAAATTTAATTTACGTGTCTATGCGTGTTAGAGTGGTATGTCTCTTATGTAATTTAATTTACTGGCAGTGTTCTGAATTGAAACCTAAATATATTGTCTATCAATATTCGGGTAAAAGGAATTTTGTACGAAAAGAAAAAAATAATTTCAAGACTAATATTATCGCTTTCTACAACACCTTGAGGCATGTTAATATTGAATAAAATTATGTAATGTTACTAATTTCATATAACTAGAATCATAGCCGTTACTGGACACAAATTCAGCAAAAAATATTAAATTCTGTGAACATTTATTTGTAGGGCACGATAAATTGCCGCTTCGCATATCGGCATGCGGCCATCTTGATAAGCACACCTCGTAACTCATTAATAGTCGATTTCAAACATAAATAAAACATTATTATTTAATTACTACATACTAAAGAATTATTAGAAAATGAGTAATTATTAATGTTTAAGATTATGGATTAGTTCTTTGTTGTTTTTTTTATTGTTCTTTTTTTGAAATATAATAATGGAGATACAATGTTTTATTACATTATGTTTTATTTTACAAGGATTGCTAATTAGCATAATGATATCGGAATGCCCGTTGAAAAGCCACGCAGGTAGCGGCTTCTCAGTTCGTTTGAGTACAAAGAAATCAGATACCATCTCTTTTGTGGGCTGGATAAAAGATAACGTATAAAATTTAAATCCTTTGTCAGGCTACTGAGGCAATGTTATTTTAGAAGTTTTTCTCGGCTGGTAGTTTGTCCAGGCTTACTTTCGCAACTTATCTCACGAAACCTGCGACTAGTTTGTTGCCGTTGGGCACTACTAGACTGTAATATTGTAAATGTTTACCAGGAGGCCAAATAAATAAAAAAAATCAATATAAAACATGGGTGCACAATTCCTTTGATAAAATTATTTTCTGAATTCTGAAATAATCGTACTATCTTCCATTTAAATAGTTTCAAGTGCCATTTACGTGTCTACGCGTCTTAGAGTGGTATGCCTCTTAAGTAATTTAATTTACTTGCAGTGTTCCGAAATGAAACTTAAATATATTCCATATCAATATTCGGGTGAAAGGAATTTCGTACGAGGTGAAAAAATTATTTCATGACTAATAACCTGTTCACGGTTAACTGACATTTTTTAAAGCCCTGCATAAGATCTACTTGTGAGCACGTTGTGTATCCTTCCATCATATGTAAAATTAAGATTGCCACAGGTCTCATCACTTTGTTCGTACGTCGGTCAAGTGAAATTGTTAAATGGTTAGAAAAGTTCATATTTTACAAATTTTGAATTTTTTTAAGTCTTATATGTGAATAAAACACTTAAAAAGGAAAATAAATGTATTCAGTATTCACACGTGTTTACGTAACACTTTTTATTGAACGTTACTACGTGGAACTACTATCTCTCCGTAGTAACCAACCTCACTGAGCGCACGCCAGTCACTGTGCTCGTCGAAACATATGCACGAAGGATCAGTGGCATTTTTCGAAGGTTTATTTCAAAAGTGCTCGCTTTACCGTGAACATCCTTTAAGATGCCCGTCTACCTGGAACTTTTTCCCACGTTTAGACCGAGAAGCGCGGGAGCGATTAGGGCGACACTGCCACGCGCATCAAGTACGCCATCGCCGCTAAGCGCAAGGCTCTGAACTGGCGTGCAGTGTTCTCGTCGTGCTGCGTGTACCTATGGGACTTTCAGCGGTGACCATATTATTTTATTAGTGGGAAGTCTTTAGGAAGGTTCAGTGCAGGCCCCTATTGTAGTTTTGTATGTATCTGATGCGTGCATTTTGAGCTACAGCACCTTGGAAATGCCGTTTTTAGCGGTTTTGGAGTNTGTATCTGATGCGTGCATTTTGAGCTACAGCACCTTGGAAATGCCGTTTTTAGCGGTTTTGGAGTACTCTGAATTGACGTTTTTAACTTACGTAATATTTTGAAAGTACTTAGCAGCTCTCGTATGAAGTGTGTGTTCTTTTCGTAGATCAGCACGTTGTACGCACGCTTAATAGTTTCGTTGGAAAACGGGTATTTCGAACACTCTGCAACGCAGTTCAAGCGCCAGGTAGACGGGCGCCTTAAGCTTTAATATCATGACTGGCATGTCGGCAACATGCGATGCGAGACATCATTAGCGACGTCAGCCCCGCGTCGCCGCGATTTGCTGTGAGTTAATTCGTCACTTCCCAGCTGGTCGGAGGGATCGACGGAGCGTGTAAAGCGTATCGCGTGAGTCGCGGATGTTGCCGCCGACGTCCGGTTATTAACGCTCTTCTTGGCGAAGGCACTCGGAGATAGAGAAATGCTCCCCCGCATCACGTGGCATCGAGTGGAAGTGACAGCACGTTGAAGTTCTTCTCGGACTGCGATGTCGACGAGGCGTCCCTGCCAGACGGATTTCTGTTTCATCGCGTACGCCCAACCCTCGTAGCTTTCTTCTACCGAGATCAATCAGGCAAAATGTTAGTGCGCTGATTTACTATTCGTCGATGAGTATTACACTGTCTAGCCGCTGTGTATTATCATCTGTAGTGCCACGTAAGATACATAAATGTTATCGTGGTTCGAATGTTCACGTTAGTCAATCCGTACGTTGTACAAGATATTTTATTAAAACACAATCGAAATAAAAAAATGTATTTTGTGCAATGTTTATTTAGTTACAACTATTTAATTTAAACTTGAATGTACTTATCGCTTCAATTGTAGCTGAATTGATCAGAACTGCATTAGCCTCAAAAACTTACTTACTTAAAATATAGTGAGTGGAAAAAATATCTCGAGTAATCAAAAGGGTAGAATTCCCAGTTACCAACCGATCTCATAATACACCCCACAATGAGGAATTAGGGTAGGTCATGGTCAGAAAGTACTTTCACAGACCACATAATATTAAACTCTTGCATAACTGAATTGATTTTAATACTGCAAAATTTAACTTGAAAAATGCAATTTTTTATCCTGTCAACAGAATGCTGTCACTGGGTGAAACTTTCAATTATTCCATTACTAGGGTATATGACTTATTAAAAATAACCTTAAAACTGACCACTTTCCTCCCATTAGGAACTACGTGAGAATGCTGTAGTATTTTTTCACTCTCAGATCGATAAAATTGTTTGTATGTATTTACAAGACTAGGAATTGAAAAAAAATTCACCCTTTGTGTGATTTATAAGCAATATTTACTGTCCTGGTCGCCACAGTTGGTTTACTAGCTGTTTCCACAGGTAAAATAAAAAACATTTACTCGATAACAGATTGCATATCATTCAGTTCATGTAATTTTACTTGTGTAATAATTGCATGTGTGTTGCGTGAAGTGTGAAATAAGTTTTAGCCCACCTACAGACCAAAAACACACGCACGGATCTTCGCAATGTAGCCTGAAGTGGCATTAATCGGCAAAATATTCCGGCCACAATTAATAACTAGAAAGAGTTGATTTTCAAGGAACGCTTTCAGCAGTTCTGTGGTTTGGAAACACTTTAGCGCAAATACATTTTCGTCATTAGACAAATTTAATTCTTACGCGTCTTATGTGGCTGCCTGTGTAACGCAGGCACTTTACCTTATTCCGATCGTCCTAGCCGAGTAAGAACACTTCTTCTCTCATAGACCTGCGGCCACTGACCAAACGGAAGCTGCAGGCGTTCTCATTGGACACTGAAGTCTCTCTTGTTCATAAAAACATTTCATGAAAATAATTTATCGTCAACAATCGATCTGGAAAACGATTATGTAAAATCGACCTCGTGCTGCCAGTTTTCGTACTCCAGAACTTACAAATTTGCAGTGGCCACCAGGTGAAATTGTGCAAAGCTATCATCACTTTATTCCTGAGTGTATATGCTGTGTATTTAGGTCTTCAGAGCCAATGAGGTTGAAAAGATGTGGAATGGAGCACCACCGAATTGCAAGAGTAGGGGAAACGAGAGATCTTCGAGAAAACCAACCAACCAGCGGCATCGTCGGGAACTATTTCCACGTGCGAAAATCCTGAGGCGAATCCGCCGGGAATCGTACCCGGTTCGCCTTGGTGGGAGATGGGTGCTTTAGCCACTACACCACCGCGGTCCCTATGTAAACGTTGGATTTTATAATGTATGCTAAGCAGCTTTTCCCTGGATATCTTGAGACTGTAAGTCTATCTCAGTTACGTATTCTAATTTTCTAATCTTGGAAATAACGTTTAATAACTATCCAAGTTCAAAGGTTTTTCATAATCATAATGTTTGAAGTAAAAAACAGAATCTTAGAAACAAAAATATTAAGCAAATATGTTAAGTAAGTTAATCACTGACGTTTTAATAAACACTTTTCTTCGTCTCGTAATGTACACAGATTTTTGCACATATTTATTTTCTACTGACGAAACAAAATATTGGGATGCATCGAGAAACCTTTATTTGAATTTTCAATCACTCTCATGTATCAAAAAACTTAAAAATTAGAATAAAAACATTAAAAAAATTATACGAATGAAATTTTACGAAATTTATTTAAATAATTGTGATAATGCGTTGTACCGTTTTCATGTGCTAGAACAAAAAAATATTTTTATAGTCCCTATTACAGAAAAAAATTTCCAATAAATTATTATATAGTATAAGTTAAATATATCTATATATATTCTGTAATTTAATGAATAATACNATGTGCTAGAACAAAAAAATATTTTTATAGTCCCTATTACAGAAAAAAATTTCCAATAAATTATTATATAGTATAACTTAAATATATCTATATATATATTCTGTAATTTAATGAATAATACATTTAACTCAATAACAAAAAAATTGTAACCAGGTGAGGAAAGCACGTATATACCAATTTTCCATTCTTTACCTACTTTTTGTCACCTCAACGAGGGAATCTCATGACCCGTATGAACTATCATATAGCAAATTTATTCTACGCTTATTAGAAACTGTGAATATTTGCTGAATGCTAATGAAATTACAATGCGACACTTTAATGAAACCATATTGTTCCTCTATTAAAGGCAGGTAACTGGGAGTTTTGCAGAAACTTTCATTCCTTTTATACCCACTTTTATTTGTGTTGTAAGAAGTATCGAAAAGAAATATATTGATGCTTGCTGTGTTTAACCATTTCAGACCCACTTTAATTTACGATTCCATGTGTTGCAAACCAAAAACAATTATGATGTGTGCTGCACTTAAGTCGACACAACACTTTGTTTGTTGCCGCAGCCAATGAGCTGTAGGTTAAGTTACATTTGTATGAACCAATTATGACTTAGACCAGTANACTTTGTTTGTTGCCGCAGCCAATGAGCTGTAGGTTAAGTTACATTTGTATGAACCAATTATGACTTAGACCAGTAAGAAGGTTTGAGAATCATTAACTCACACCCAAGATCATTGGTCATTGAGCTTCGCAGTGTGTAGCAAAGACCAAAAATTACCTAAACGTAAGTAATATACGTAATNCAAGATCATTGGTCATTGAGCTTCGCAGTGTGTAGCAAAGACCAAAAATTACCTAAACGTAAGTAATATACGTAATTGTGTACGCTGGGTCAGAATGGCGTAAGTCTTTGACGCAATGCTGCTTATCGTCAGTAGATTTTCACCTACCTGCGTCAGACCTTATTACTAAATAATTTTTTGACGGTAAGTCATTTACTTCAATATGACGTACAACCTTAACAGGATCAGACGCGTTCTGAGAACCTTCTATTCGCTGAGCTGTGAGGCTGTGGCGTTTGCTAATATTTGTCTCTATGTCGCCGTTCTCACGTTCTTATGTATGATACTATCTTTACTTCGCCCCTGAAGACGCAGTATTAATTAATGGTTAATTTCACGAGTTCCATAGAGCTCAAAAGACATTTCTGAGGTCTTTGAGCCTAAAGTACTGCAACTAGCAGATTCCCTTCCCTTGTTCGGAAAATTCATCTGCGAAAAAGTTCCCGTTCCAACTCTTCTGGATTTCACGAGTGTCACTCTCATCAAGTGGTGATCAGCCAACCCTCCAGAGCACTCCAATTCCTTGCTGGGGAATCTTGGGAGTCTCTTTTCTCATGAACTCTCCAACGACAGAATATAGTTTTTTTTTATCGAGTGAATCTGTGTATTCTTCACCGTGCACTCAGCACGGCTGCATGGTTGAACATCCTTGGGCTCTGTGGATAAATTTCCTTTCAACTGTACCGACCGAAAGAGGTCCTTCCCCTCCTCCTGGAACACTTGCGTATTGGAAAAGCGGTGAGGGGGAGGGAGGGTTTGAAACTGCGCTGCTCGTCGACTCCCTTCTGCAGCGTCGTGCTGCGGGCTTCGTGCGAACTCTTGAAGACTCTTGATTCCCTTTCTCCCTGCTTCTCACTTCTTCGTTTCTCATATTAACAGGCGATATCTAGTCTGCTGAGCCAGGAGTGGCACGCCAGGAGGCAGGGGTCGAGGTGTCGAGCACGCGTGGTATTGGAGCAGATCATGTAGACCATAAGTAGCGACCTACGAAATTCGCGTTACTACCTGTCATCGCAGGTATTCACAGGACTTCACAGTCCTGCGAATACCGGAGCTGGTGTCAATTGTTCATTTGCTGCGGTCTTAGGCGTGTGGAAGTTATCCTTCTGACAGGACTACACATGATTCGGGCGCACCATTGCGAAGTGTTCATTCATTGGTGCAGAGCTACATGGGTCGTGTCGAATGAACTGCGGTCCAATGACGAGCGTAGTACAAACGTACATGTGTGTGAAGTATATAACCTGCCATCTAATAATAACGGGAAATTTGCATGCCTCTTACTCTAACTGTGGGTGATTTACCCCTGTAATTTGACTGCGACAGTATCTAATAAAGTTATTTAAACAAACTACGCTTCGTTTTTTGAAGTCTCTTTTAGATCACTCCCTGGAGAAAATTACTTTTGACTCTGAGGATTTTTATGGAGATGTAATATGCGGGGGCAGTGATATTTCACGAAAAGATTTCGAGACAAGATACAGTCCAAAGCACTGTAGGGTCGTCCAGCTTCTTTGATTGGCTAGAAAATGTTCTGGCCCGTGTTAACCGTTTGCGCACGAATCACGAAGGTTCAGTGTCGGAGTTACTTACTCCTGAGTTTCTTGGTCAAAGACGGACACGGCACCAGCAGCCAATGGAGGTATAACAACAGCTGAGGTGTGTATATAGTATTGAAGTCCACTGTGTGCTCCGATTTTTACGCGAAAAGTCACTGGCCTTAGTAATATGTAATAATTTTACATTAAGTTAGTTTTCTAGAATAAATGTTACCGAGAGAAGTGGCGCAATGGTAACTCACTTTATTCGCGTCCTAAGGAAGTCTGGTTTGATTCCCGGTTAAGACATCCTAATCTCTCTTTCTTGTGGTTTCAGGCACTACGCTAAGCAAATGCCGGGGTGGTTCCTTAACACAGATCACGGCTGATTCCTTTCCAGGTCGCACGTGCCCGAACAACTTGTTCCGTCTCTAGTGTCCCCGGGCGGCTCTTGACAACGATGTCTCGAGAGCCGTTCAGGGTGAAGCGAGGTGGACGTGGAGCAGCACCGGATTGCAAGAGCGGGAGAAACGGGAGATCTCCAAGAAAATCCGCCAACCAGTAGCATCGTCTGGCACGATTCCCGTGTGCGGGAGTGTAGGAACCCTGTTAGTCAACCCCGGTTCCTGCTGTCGACGATATTCTAAGGTTGTCCTCTGCTTGGAGCTATTTTCGACCTTGAGGACCGGAATTGCGGGAGCAATAAGGGCGACACTGCAACGCGCAAGGCTCTGAACTGGCGTGCAGTGTTCTCGTCGTGCTAGGACTTCGCCTATGGGACTTCAGCGGCGACCCCACCATTTTACTGATGGGAAGTCTAAATTAAAATTCAACACAGGCTCCTACCATAGTTTCGATAGTGTCCAGAACGTATGTTTTACGGCACGGTTTCAAAAAGCCGTTTCAAATGATGTTGGGGAGTTACAATTTAATGTTTATAGCATGTGCGATGTCTTGAAAATACCATTGAGTCCTTATATGGGGTATCTTTTGTTTTTTTGATTGATAAACAAATTGAGTACACGTGTAATAGTTTCGTTAAATAAATCGTATTTCAGTTATGCTGCAACGCAGTTAAAGTGCCAGAAAGGCGATGCCTTGAAAGAGGTATCAGCTGAGAAATTATGTGTTGTCAATCGTTGTTTTGATTAATTTGTACGCTTTGTATTGGTATGGGTTTATTTTATTTTCTTTGTTTCTTACTGCAGATTACGCATTCATCTGATTTCAGACTCTGGTGATTTGAGAATTATTTGCATCTATGTCACTATGAAAACGTGTTGTTAGTAACCTTCCTTTTCATAGTTTACTAATAAATAAAATATATTAGTGTTGTAGAGTATCACGGTAAATCATAAATCGCCACACTTAATTTTTTATCTCAGAGCCCGCTGAATCCTTTGTCTGTTGGACGTGAATAAAAAGTTATATTGATTTGTTGAGTAAATTTATTCATTCAGACCCATATATCTAATGATATCCCACTATATAATTTCTGTTTCTATTGTATCGCCTTAAACAGGTATTCTCTTGACATTTTCCGTTCAATAACTTAGTATTTTGTCAATGTTTATAAAAAATTAAACGTTCGAAATTTAAAAATGTTTGAATTTTTATAGTTTACTTTAGTTATTAATAAAATCAACTTGCGATAACCTTCGCCAGCAATACATATTATTCTATTTGATTTTTAAATATTTTCTTTAATTATTTAATTAAATTTTTTTTAACCAGCATGTCTACCGGCTTGTATTGTCAGGTAGAGGGTGTTCACGCGTTACATTGTAAAATTTTTCAATGCAGTGAGTTACGGAATTTTACAATCGCAAGTAAATTCGAAGGGGCATATAATTTGAGACTGGACGACTGCATTGGACGTGACTTTACGCCGTGTTTTTCTATTCCGAACCCCGTGCAAGTGCCGATGCAGTTCCCAAACAAGCATCCATGTTCTTAAATAGGCTCTCAAGACCTCGCCATTAAGAGCCCCCAAATCTATCCACTCACTCCATTTCATTGAGATAGCGGCCCATGTGCGTAAAATGTTTAAATATTATTTCTCGAAGTGATGTAAGATTTATTAATTTCTGCAGAGAAAAACGTTACGCATAAACATAATTTGGAAACAATTTGTGCTTCCTCCACTGAGTTCGTTGCAGATGCTTACACTGTAACTTAACTTTTATAATGTAATAAATAATAATGCCAATTTGTGATACGTCTTTTATTATTGTACTAGTAGAACTGCCCGTCTTTGCCCGGGTGTAATAGGAAAACCTGTGATATATTGTAAGATATTTATTTAAACGATATGGTGTAAAGGACAAATTTGATTTTAACTAAATGCTTAAGGTTACTAACGTATTTAATTCAATAAGGATTAATACTATGTCGGTCAAAACTGCTTCGCGAATGAACCATTATTTTTTATCAAACTTTGAAAGACAAAAATGGTTACTGTGGGTCATCCTTAAAAGATAAACATATGCTTCGCGGACTTTTCTGTAAACCTTTTTGAGAGCTACAATTCTGTTGTACATTAATTTGATGTATCTCTTGTGGTTTAGTCAGCGTAAGCCATGTAAGCACATGAAAAAAGATTTTTTCGACAAACGTCAACATTTCTCTACTATCGTTACATTAAATATAAATGGTTCATACACCAAAGCCTTTTTCAAGTAATTCTCTAAATAATGTTGAAAACCGCATCAAAATCCATCAAGTAGTTTAAAAGTAATAACCGATTACACAGACAGACGCGGATAAGCGACTTTGTTTTATACTTCGTATTTAGAGATTATAAAGTACACTCTAAATGTGAATCAGTGATTTAGATAAGTAGAATTATTTTACTGGAACTTTTGTTAATGAGATATTATCTATTGGCGAATCAGTGCAATGCACTGAGGTTTTACCACCAAGCCAGTACAAAACACTAGACATCAGTATAAACTACTGTTTTATCAGTGAACACAATTAACTATAAAATTATCGAGAAAATTTTACTTATTAGTCAGTGAACGCAGGCAACTAAAATTATCAGTGCAGAAGTTTCAACAGGTCTGCAGGCGAATCCGCTGGTCTGGAACAGTTTTAATTGCTTCGTTTTTATTAAAACTGTATAGTTTGCGATATGCAGAATCGTTGCTCATTACAAGAGGATAAATCTAGAGATGATGAAGATCAATCAGAAAGCATCCTACTTACATAGCTATTGAACTCCAGCTATAGTATTATGCCGTCTGATGGTTCTGTGTGGTACCAAACAACTACTAGGCCTAGTAGCAGGAAGTAGTAAAGGAGTGGTTGGTGAAACAGTGTTTGGTTGCACGCATGTACACTTGCACGCAGTTTATTGTACTAATTAGACGAGAGAGATATATATATATATATATATATATATATA
>NQII01002216.1:220751-234004 GCA_002778355.1 Clitarchus hookeri
TTGGCCGTCGTCGTGGAAGAGTTGGCCGTCGTCTCGACCAGCGCCCGGCCCGCCGGCGAGCCGAACAGCTTCACCAGGCCTTCCACCTCCTGCGCACACAGAGCACGGTCATAGAACGTATAGTCTATTCGCGGTTTCTACCGTACACTTAAGATGACGTCGAGTCCGTTCTACTTCCAGGACGTTCCTCCGCCTCATGCGAACGTAAGAAAATTTACACCAAAGGGACAACGCACCGCATTCGTGCGCGCTCACTTTACTAATACTTTGCACAAGAACTATTTCTTACTAAGCATCACCGACTAGCTGTATGTATTCATATTTATTATAAATTAAATATTATCACTTATAAATAAAATATAAGTAAAGTTCAAATCCAACCAAAAATTAAAGAGAATTTCATGTTAATTATAGACGCATGTGATGTACGCCATATTTAGGAAACAACCAAACACATCGAAACGTGTGGTGATTTTTCAAAGGTTTAATTCAAAAATGTGAAGAAACCGCGAATAGACTTTAGACGGATCTCGCTGGCTGCGCACAACCTGCCTCTGTGTCTCGACATTGAACTGCTTTTCTGTGAACGCGACTAGCAAAAACCACGTGGATTGGATTAGAGGTTATAAAACTGTTAAGTAAACAAGTCATTTAAGATGATGATTTTATACTGAAAACGGGCTCGGGCCTCCCATTGCCCGAAACCCTAATACTGTGGCCGTGTATATTACACTCTTATACCCGGGGCAGCAACGGCGGATAGTTCTGATATATACAGGATGATTCTAAAATCACGGGACAAACATTGAGGGGTTGTAGAGCTCACTAAACAAACAATTATTGTATAGGAATATATGGGCGGGAGTGACGCGTTGAGGCACAAACACAAAAACATAACACATGAAATGCAAAACATTGCTTATTTACAACGTCGCCGCTAAATGCCTTTTTACAGCAATGTTTATAATAATTGCTCAAAATTGCTACCAGCAACAGTAATGCAAGCTTGGTAGCGTCGGTGGAGTGATTGGCGAACAGATTCAAATACGCCGGGTATTTCACGCACGCCACCATTGTCAGCCAATCACGCCATATGTAGAGGTCGCCAAGCATGCGTGACTGTTGGTGGATGCATTTCCAGCAACTGTTTTAACATTTTCTGTACGGAATCACTCGTTACGTATGCTGCTAATGAACATTTTATGTTTCCGTTAATGCGTTATGTTTTTATGTTTGTGGCTCAACGCGTCACTTCCGCCCATATATTCCTATACAATAATTGTTTATTTTAGTGAGCTCTACCACCACTCAATGTTTGTCCCATGATTTTAGAATCACCTGTATATATATTTGTGTGTGCGTGTGTGGTTTACTATCAATTGATTTATCAACGTTAGAAGGTCCGGAAATTTCACGGATTCATGCGGCAACAAGCTGGGGTCCACAGTCCTATGTGCACCCCAACATACGTTAGTAGTTCATTGGCTGTTCATCAAATTTAACAACAGACCAGGTAAAACGGGATTCGATCCTCGTTCCCTTTCCAAGTTGATTATTGGTCTAATGTCGTATGGGGCGTGCCTAACGAACTGCGGTCCAATGAAAGTAGAAAGACAAAGGTGCATGCAGTTGAAGCTTATCTTGTTCTGAAATGAATTCGCGAAATTTCCGGATCTCTAATCATCGTTATAGTTCATATTTTTTTATCTTTAAACTGTATAATAATATTATAAGAAAACTTAAATTATTTTAAAAGGACAATATTGGAGTGGTAAAAAAAAATTAGAAAAATTAACTAACTCCGATTCTGTTATCGTACATTCCTGATATACCACAAAACAAATTTGCAATTATTTTAGAGGTGAATAATAAAAATGAGTTATTTCAATAAAGAAACCAAATGCAAAATTCAAATACAACACATAGTGCCGTATTAAATCATTTATTTACTCACTATAAGAAAGCAATTTTAGTAAGTGCATCTGATTAAAATATCTGTATCATTCACACGAAACCATGTTGAAAAAAATGCAATACATTATCATTATGAGTGAAGAATGTGCTAAATATATTAATATTCTCTGTAAAAATTCTTCTTTGGAATAGGCTGAAGTAATAATAGTTTTGAAGGAGTTTTTCCTTTGGGTTTTTTCTCTCTTGGATGAGGACTTTTCGTGCTTTAAAAAATAAGCTCTTAACATAAGCACTGGCAAAGTGATGAACCAAGGAACCAGTAAGACATTTACCCTTGACTTCTGTCTAGGGGATCTCATCAATGCCGATACTATTGATGAGACAACATCGATTGTCGATACCATTGAATATGACCATCGATGTTTAAAAATCGACCATCGGCTGATAAACATTGATATTTCGAAACTATCGCGCATCGATGGTCACGGGTCCGTGGTGGTGCAGTGGTCAGACTACTTGCCTCCCACCTAGGTGAACCGGGCTCGATTCCCGGTGGCGTCACTCTTGAATTTTCACACTTGAGAATCGGGAAGGATGATGCCACTGGGTTTTCTCGAGGATCTCTCTGTTGCCCCTACCCTTGCATTCCAGCGCTGCTCCGTATTTCCACACTCCACTCTCTCCGCCCGATGGTCATCTCCAGGAATAACAATACAAACATGAGTGAGAAACAGTAATGAGTAGAGACCTGAAAAATTCGCGGATTCATTTTGGGGCAAGCGAGAGTTCAAAACACGTGCGTTTCTACAACTTTGGTCACTGGTATTTGACACCTCCTGGGGAACGGTGTCCAATTGTCGCCTTACACTGTGACATCAGACCACCAATGTGCAGTTGATGTCGGCATATTCGCTCATAATTCTGTAGAGACTAGCATGCAGGTCATTAAACACGCGAATTTTTCAGGTATCTAGTAATGAGGCACGATATGAGCAGATCAATGCTCGTTTTATAAGTTTATCTCCATTACTGACTCTTCCATCGCCAATTGAACTGCNGCACGATATGAGCAGATCAATGCTCGTTTTATAAGTTTATCTCCATTACTGACTCTTCCATCGCCAATTGAACTGCTAAAGTCGCCAGATCAAACACTAATGAACATAATTCTATACGTTTATTTTTTTAACGTTCCCATGCCTTTATATGAATAAAAAATTTTACCTCACTGGAATTCGCAAGAGTACATGNCGTTTATTTTTTTAACGTTCCCATGCCTTTATATGAATAAAAAATTTTACCTCACTGGAATTCGCAAGAGTACATGTGCAAATATTCTAAAGCACGTATTTGCATAAACAGTGTCCTAACATCAAATCCAGTCCATGCTGTTTTCGCAATTTCATTGACAAATAAAGCATTCCAATGTTGGAACATGGAGGAGGGATACTGAGCTTCTCAAAAACCAATCTTTGGACATCTTGGTGCAAAAATATTTGCTGTCTTAAAATCACAGTGTGCCCTGTTGTAATGGCTGTCATGACAGAACACCAAGCCTGTACACAGGGAAATTTATTCATCTAAGATTTTTTAGAACTACTGGAGGTACCAGTTTCAGTAACCAACCACACTGTGTTCAAGGTGTGCATACTATTGTTGCCCGTGACTCGTGTGCCTGAGAGATGATTCACTTTCACAGGTGCAACACAATTACCTTTTAAAACTGCTGTGAATTGGCGATATTAGAAATCGATTTACTTAACACGTGTAAATTGCTATTCAAACATGTTATAAACACTAATCTAGGCTGGCACTATACAAATGCATTACAGAATAACTACATATAATTACAGCACATACACAGAAAAAATTTATAAATGTACAAAATTGTTATTAAATCGAAAATTAATTACACTGACGATGTTCTGCTATGCAGTAGGCCTGCTTCCTAAACCCAACATTACTGAGTAGTAATTTTAATATTTATTTTGCTCGTAACACAATTGTAACCAAAGTATATACGCACAGATTTTATTAAGTTTATAATGCAGGATACATATATATATATATATATATATATATATATATATATATATANATAATATGTTGCCTCTCTCTCTCTCTCTCTCTCTGTGTGTCTCTCTCTTTGTACCTGCTTCCTCCACAAAATTTACGGCCCTGCTTCGAAAAGCTGAAATATTTACGAAAAACAAACGTTTTCTGTCACAGTTCACTCAAATATTTTTAGTATTGTAACATTTTACATTACGCACAGAACTCGTATTGCGTTGTAGATTTTTTCCTTCATTATTAGGGACTTTTGGAAAATTTTCATTTTCAGGTTGGTGAAGGAGGGTTGGGGGGCATCATTAAGAAGGCACCTTTTCTTTCTCCTCGCCTGAGCAAAGATTACCGATATGTTGGATATGCCAGTGTGCGTTTCGTGATTTTCTGTACAGCACAATCCCAAAATTGTTGATGCTAGAAGGATCTGAGGCTGCGGAGAATATTATCACGGAATAATAATGCACTGGCATATTGAGGCAAGAACAGTAATTTGGTGTAACTGTACCGATTAAGGCTAACATTTTAACACTAATTTTTGTTTATAACGGAGGATTTACAGCCCTTACTTTAATCTATGCTTTACTACTATCGGATTTATTTGCAAGGAACAAGGTAATGTGCAGGGATTTTCCTAGCCGTCATTTAAAATGCGGTACAAAGTTGCCCTAATGATACAAAGTTACCCAAATTAACTCAACTATTTTCAATCCGCATATATAAATTTAATAATAATTGGTTTTTACATTTAAGACACGTCAAAAATTTTAAGTAATTTATAAATAAGATTATAAATAAAATTTTTTCCATTTGCCAAGCCGCATTAAGGAAGAATGATTAAGCATAGAAATAAATTTCCCATTTTCTTCAAAACATTAAAAATAGTTACTCTACATAATTGCGTTATTTTCGGAGCAATGAAAAAGACGAATTTCGCGCCTTTGGAAGTTAAGCAGTTACGTCCTCGAAATTTTTTTTTTCNATTTTCGGAGCAATGAAAAAGACGAATTTCGCGCCTTTGGAAGTTAAGCAGTTACGTCCTCGAAATTTTTTTTTTTCACCTCCACGTTGTAAGAGTAATTTCCTTAATTATACAAGTGACTTCATTTGAAACGCAAATACGATTCCTTTTTTTTCTCCATCTTTTCCACCATCCTACATTGCAAACTTTTCCCTTCCCGAAGGATTTTTTTTTCAATAATTTTTACATTTAATTCAAGTTGCCTTGCCGTCCCTTCAATCTGAACGCCAGGTGACACCGCTTCGTAGAATCAGTCTGGTGAGCTTGTGGGGCATCACGTACACCGTTAAAAATGTTTGTGAAGTCTAAAGAAAAATACTGGCAAAATAAGANAATTCAAGTTGCCTTGCCGTCCCTTCAATCTGAACGCCAGGTGACACCGCTTCGTAGAATCAGTCTGGTGAGCTTGTGGGGCATCACGTACACCGTTAAAAATGTTTGTGAAGTCTAAAGAAAAATACTGGCAAAATAAGAAAATAATAAATTCTGATATTGTGTAAAATTCATTTTTAAGGAGTGTGTTAAGATATCAATTTTTTGTATTTTTTAAATTTTCTTCTTTTAGTGATATAACTTAGCATAAAAAATATTTCTATTCTATTTTAAATTGTAAAATTTTAAATATATAATTTTTTAGTAATTTTTTTACATTCCAAAAACAATGTAGGGTGTTATGTTATGAGTGAATAAAAGTGAATGAAACGAATGAATAAGTCAATGATAAAATATATGTTCTCTTAATTTGCAATTGCTACACTAATTTAGTAATTTTGCATATTTGGGGAAAGAACTTTATAATTTCACGGGAACATACTAATAGTCATGTATGGAATTTGTCATTTTTATTATTGTTTTATTATTATTACATTTATTCTTTGCTTTTNACAAGTGACTTCATTTGAAACGCAAATACGATTCCTTTTTTTTCTCCATCTTTTCCACCATCCTACATTGCAAACATTTAATTCAAGTTGCCTTGCCGTCCCTTCAATCTGAACGCCAGGTGACACCGCTTCGTAGAATCAGTCTGGTGAGCTTGTGGGGCATCACGTACACCGTTAAAAATGTTTGTGAAGTCTAAAGAAAAATACTGGCAAAATAATAAAATAATAAATTCTGATATTGTGTAAAATTCATTTTTAAGGAGTGTGTTAAGATATCAATTTTTTGTATTTTTTAAATTTTCTTCTTTTAGTGATATAACTTAGCATAAAAAATATTTCTATTCTATTTTAAATTGTAAAATTTTAAATATATAATTTTTTAGTAATTTTTTTACATTCCAAAAACAATGTAGGGTGTTATGTTATGAGTGAATAAAAGTGAATGAAACGAATGAATAAGTCAATGATAAAATATATGTTCTCTTAATTGGCAATTGCTACACTAATTTAGTAATTTTGCATATTTGGGGAAAGAACTTTATAATTTCACGGGAACATACTAATAGTCATGTATGGAATTTGTCATTTTTATTATTGTTTTATTATTATTACATTTATTCTTTGCTTTTGCATTTTCATTATGTAGTTAATAACGGAATATTTTCGCGATATGGGTAAAGTGTAGAGAGTAAGTACAGTAACAGCATTTTAAGGAATTCTGTATTAAAACGTTTTCCTGTTTAATAAGTTGACATAATTTTGAAACTGGTTTATAAACTCCTAAATATTTGGACTTAATTCATAACTTATATTGGTTAATAAGCCTTCATGCTTCAGTCCTTTCAGAAACTACTTAACAGAGTTTCACTATAATTGATATACAAATTATACATTTAGTGCACAGTAGGGATTAAAAATAATAAAAAAAATCAGAGATTGATCATTTTGTAGAACTGAGATTATGTTGACATATTATACTCTCATTAGAAGATGAAGTGTCTCGTTGCCTTAAAATTGTTGCAGTGTTTCAGGCGATGATGTTTATTAGTGCTGCTTAAATATCAACTTGCAGGATTTAAAAGTGTGCATGCCCCAACTGCTGCTAGAAATATCCTTTATAATCACAGTGACCAAAGGTCGCATTGCCCCCGCAGCTTTCGTATAGGACGAAGAAATGTTCCGGAGGCACGAAATAGGCTGAACACGCCTGTATTTAATTCCTTATATGCAGGGGCAGTGATTTCTCGCGAAAAGATTTCCGAGACAAGACACACTTCAAAACATGGTAGGGTCGTCCAGAATTTTTTGAATGGCTGAAACATGTTCTCGTCCGTGTTAACTGTTTGCGCACGAATCACGAAGGCTCAGTGTCGGAGTTACTTAGTCCTGAGTGGCTTGGTCAAATGCGGAAACGACACGAGTAACCAATGGAGGTATAACAACAGCTGAGGTGTGTATATAGTATTGAAGTCTAGCGTGTGCTCCGATTTTACCGCGAAAAATATCTGGCCCCACTTATACGTAGGGCCAGTGACTTTTCGCGTGAAAATCGGAACACACAGTAGACTTCAATACTATATACACACCTCAGCTGTTGTTATACCTCCATTGGCTGCTGGTGCCGTGTCCGTCTTTGACCAAGCCACTCAGGACTGAGTAGCTCCGACACTGAACCTTCGTGATTCGTGCGCAAACGGTTAACATGGGCCAGAACATTTTTTAGCCAATCAAAGAAGCTGGACGATCCTACAGTGCTTTGGACTGTATCATGTCTCGAAATCTTTTTGCGAAATATCGCTGGCCCTACTTATACGAAATGCTNCCTACAGTGCTTTGGACTGTATCATGTCTCGAAATCTTTTTGCGAAATATCGCTGGCCCTACTTATACGAAATGCTCCCGCTTTTCTAGGTTACCCAATTGGTAAGGGGATGTTCGCGGCCAACTGAGCACTTTTTAAAGCCCCGCTAAAGATCTACTTGTGTGCACATTGTGTATTCTTACGCCAAACGTAAAATTAACACTGGTGGTACGAATGATCACTTTATCCATGTGCCGATCCAGTGAAACTGTGAAATTATAAGAAAAGTAAATATTTTACAAGTTTGCAAATTTTAACAAATGTGTGCTTTAGAAAAAACTGAAAGCAAAAGAAATAATTTCAGTATTCACAAATGTTTACTCAACACTTTTAAATCAACTTTAAGATATGGAACTACTTTCCCTCCGTCGTTACCAACTTTACTAGGCGCGTGCCGGCCAGTGTGCCTGTTAAAATATATGCAGGTAGGGTCCAAGTGAAATTTTTCAAATGTTTAATCCAAAAGTGCTCAATTAACAGTGGAAATAAAATAAAAAATTGTAAGAAAAAGAATACGTTTAATAAATAAAATCAGATAGATATTTTGGAATTTAATCTGTTTACGGAAACAAAATCTGTTTGACAGCCAGAAGTGCGGGAGCGATAAAGACAACACTGCAACGCACATAAATCGCCCAATCACCGTTGCGTGGAAGGCTCTGAAATGGCGTGCAATATTCTCGTGTTGGGTGTACCTAAGGGATTTTCAGCGGTGGCCCTATCATTTAATTCGTGCAAGGTCTGTAGCAGAGTTCAGCACAGGTTCTCGCCGTACTCTCGCTCGAGTGCGGGCAGTCTGAAGAAGCCATTTGTAACGATATTGGAAGGCTCGAAATTAACGATTATAGAACTTGCGATGTCTTGGAATCATCATTCCGTCCTCGTCTGTGGTGATTTCTTTCCTCAGGTAAACATATTCGGAACATGTTAAATAGTTTCGTAAAAAAAAACTTATTCAAACGTGGGGTTGGTATTTTTGAAACCAAATTGTTATGTTGTTCTCATTTGGTTGCCCCAAACAAAGATTCGGATGGTGCAACTTAAGATTTGTTTGGCTCTATGTGAATTAAATAGTTTCGGTTAGTATTTAAAAAAATTAGGAATCTGACCGAGATCCCAACCTAGACCCGCTGCGGGCGAGCACCACTCTTCAGCAAACTCGGCTAAGGTGACTACTGACATAAAGGTCATGTTATTTATTACTAAACAACGTGCGTAAATAAATATTTCAACTTTAAAATTTTTACTTTTTAGTTTCCAGTTGAACTTATTTTATTAGTGTGTTTATGCGATTAATAAGNTATTTCAACTTTAAAATTTTTACTTTTTAGTTTCCAGTTGAACTTATTTTATTAGTGTGTTTATGCGATTAATAAGCATCTATAAATTCACTAACAAACACTACTGCAATCCTAAATACCACAAAAATCTCAAACAAACTCTCAAGCTGTATTTTTAAAACGAAGGCAATGAAATGAGTGGCCAAACAAATATACGGAGTTGATTCAACAAAATTATTTTGTTGGCACTCTTAATTTCTGTTGGTCCAAAACAGAGGTTTTATGTTTATTCAAACGCGTGCTTTGTTAGATGAACGAAATTGATTTTGTTGCTTTTCAAGTTTTGTCAACTCAACAAAATATATAGTTGTTTTTTGGGGGCAACTAAGTGTATTTTTAGCCCTATACAAACAAATATTCTGTCGCCCGTTTTCTCAGCGCAGTTCAGTACCTCGAGCGTAGAGGCGAATGCGCGTGGGATGTGCGTGCACGACTCGCCCTTAGCGCTCCCGTCTTCGTAGTCCTCGTGCGCGCGTGTTAAGCCCCGGCAGGGCGGCGCTTTTATCGGAAAATTTTCGCTGAAGATTTCTTTGATATACGGAGAACTTTAACGGTGTGCCGACGACGAAATGTCAAGGTAGACCGCGCGTCTAATGACGCGTGGCATCATGAGCCGTGTTGATGTTAGTTTCGTTTTTATATTTTGCTCGTCGCAGTTCCACGGAACCGTGAGATATCGCATTATGTAACTCCCCCGACCCGATTTTTAAAGAAGATGAAACGGTCGGGGGGGANCCACGGAACCGTGAGATATCGCATTATGTAACTCCCCCGACCCGATTTTTAAAGAAGATGAAACGGTCGGGGGGGAAAAAAAAAGTACAACAAATACTCCGACCACCTCCGCTTGAGTATGGTCTTTCTTTAACTTTCAACACTNGGGGGGGAAAAAAAAAGTACAACAAATACTCCGACCACCTCCGCTTGAGTATGGTCTTTCTTTAACTTTCAACACTTACTGTCTCCGAAATTTTAAAGCAAATGTCTAGTGGATGTCATACGCGTTTTCAAGGATACGTTGACTAAAGGTACGATTTTACAAAATATTAACTTCGAAGGTTCATTACAGCAGATGGTACCACAAATACTTGAAATATTTTTGTAGATATTTAGAAGCTGTTCCATTGTTTCCCATGGTTGCATTTTGCTGTACGCTGCTGATATTAATTTTTCATGCATAATTTTTTTTTTATGTACGCTTGTAACTTTACTGCAAGATATAAATTAACATTTTTACGATTTATTTAAACCTGGTCGAATATTACTTTTCATTGTGGCTCTAGTGATTTATAAAAAAAAATACAGCTACAAAAATGCACAGCCTATAACACTCAGCTTTTTATAGGTTTAATAATTATGACATATATCATCATCTGCAACCACAAAGAAAGAAAAAGTATGTTTAACACTTATTAAAAAAATGTAGGAATTATCAGCGCAGAAAATTTTTTCGTAGACTTTATAACGTATCATTAGAACGTAATACAAAATTCTGTCTGATGCAAAATATCGTCTTGAATCCACCCCCCTTGAAGTTTTTTGAGTGTAGATATCGTCGATGAATCCTAACTGAAACGATACTTAGGAGACGAGTGTTAAGGTGGCCGCCTGGTTGAAGGAATGTTGCACATCTGAGGCCTAAAAGCGTGGAAGCGCTAGGGGCAACCGAGACATCCGCCATCAACTCTCTCATCACCTTTACGCGCAAAGCACTGGACTGGCGGGCAGTCTTGTCGTCAATAAACCCCCCTTTTACAGACTTTCAGCAGAGACGCTATAATTTTATGAGTAATAATACAAAAAAAAGTTTGATGCACGTCCCTATTCCTTTTTTAATGTTTTGTACCATAATGCTATACCTAAAAATGACTGTGAAAACACCCGTTTGAGCCATTTTCACCATCACAAAAATATGTTTTAGAGATAAATAGAGGAACTGAAAAACGTACACAGACGCGTAACATTTCTTAAGGCACCCGTCTACCTGGCGCTTGAACTGTGTTGCAGAGTGTTCGAAATACACGTTTTTCAACGAAACTATTAAGCGTCCGTCCAACGTGCTGACCTACGAAAAGAACACACACTTCAGACGAGAGCTGTTAAGTACTTTCAAAATATCACGTACGTTATAAATATCAATTCAGAGTACTCCAGAACCGCTAAAAACGGCCTTTCCAAGGCGCTGTAGCTCAAAATGCACGCTTCAGATACATACAAAACTACTATAGGGGCCCGCATTGAACCTTCCTAAAGACTTCCCACTAATAAAATAATATGGTCACCGCTGAAAGTCCCATAGGTACACGCAGCACGACGAGAACACTGCACGCCAGTTCAGAGCCTTGCGCTTAGCGGCGATGGCGTACTTGATGCGCGTGGCAGTGTCGCCCTTATCGCTCCCGCGCTTCTCGGCCTAAACGTGGGGAAAAGTTCCAGGTAGACGGGCGCCTTAACTGCTATCCGTAAGCAGATCTCACTCAGACACTCTGGACGGTACTTAAATAAAACGTTTTCTGCTGGAGCTCTGCACACCGTTCGGCGGCCTGCCCAGGCGGCCACCTTAACGTCGCCACTTGTTAATACCACTTCACATTCTCTTATATTGTTAGCATAAATTTAAACATCCAGGCACATTTTGCTTGCCTTCCTTTGTACTAATTGTTGAACTTCAGCGGGAGAGAGTGTAGGCGAAAGCCACGTGGTTGGCAAACCCACCAGGTTCACCTACGAAAAGAAAGTACATTCCAGAAGATGACTGAATGGCAGTTTCAAGACTTTACGCTCATTGGAAACATTACTTTCGTTCCATCCAACATTGTTAAAAATGGCCTTTACAGACAGCTATATCTCAGAAAATACGGACAGGATATGGTCTATTCGCGGTTTCTTCACCCTTTCTGGATCTAACCTTTGAAAAACCACAACCCTTATGACGTGTTGGGATGTTTCCTAAATATGAAATGTATCACAAGGGTTTTATACTTCTGATAACCTGAAAGTACCTCGTTTTTGTTCAATTTAACTTTTACTTATGTTTTACCTATAAATCATAATGTTTGGTTTGTAATTAACATGGATAAAATAGTGAGAAAATCAGTGAGAAAATATATATGTTGGTATTACCTAGTAAGAAGTAGTTCTTATGCGAATTATTATTACCCTGAGTGCGCGCGAATGCGGTGTGTAGTCTTTTTGGTAAAATATTCTCGACTTGGTAAATGGTTTTTTTCCATTAGACGCAGGAATATCCTGGAAATAGAACTTCAGCAGGGCTTCAGAATAGTTAGAAGTAACCGCGAATATACTATACATGCGAAACTACGATAGAAGCATGCGTCGGACTTCGCTACAGTCTCGCGTCCAAAAAAAAAATTACCTATTGGGTCGCAGCTTAAAGTAACGTTCAGGCAAGTCGCCGACGGGAAGACTGCGCTCCATTTCAGAGCCTTGCACGTAGAGGCGATACCGGTTTACATACGCCGGTCGACTTCACCCGTACCGCTTCATAGCTGTTTCCTCATTCACACAAACATACTTCTCACTAGGCGACCGCCTGAAGGGTCCTGCCTGCATCGTTTTTATGCTTCGGCGCGGGAGCTATAAGGGCTACACTGGCACGCGCCACAAGAGCGCCAACGCCTCTACGCGCAGAGCTCTTAACTGGCGTGCAGTATTCTCTTAGTGCTGCTTGTGACTATGAGTCTTTCAGCTGTGACCTTATTATTTAATCGATGGAAAGTCTTTAAGCAAAGTTCAACACAGGCTCCCATCGTAGTATGGGTCGTGTCCGGGTAGTACGTTTTAAGATACTGAAGTTTGTAAAAGCCGTTTTTAAACATACTGGAGGGCTCCAAAATAATATTTGCAACATGCGTTGTAACTTTAAAGTACCATTANAACGTACTGGTGGAACGTTTAATATTTTCGTAAAAATAAAAACCGGATTTAAAACACTCTGCAACACAGTTCGAACGGCAGGCAGACGGGGGCCTTAACTATAGTGTGGCCGCGACGTCTAGCGCAGAAGAGCAAGTCCCAGAGGCGCAACGACCGCGTTTACGCATCGGCGTGTCCCTGAGATACAGTGATGGATGAGTCGACCACACGCCTGGATGCTGGCTGGAGCACAATCTCTTCCCGTCTTCCCTGCCACCCCCGGGGTGTAACAG
>NQII01002216.1:234249-258681 GCA_002778355.1 Clitarchus hookeri
TCCCGTGATCCTCTCGACTCCTTACAACCGAATATATCTTATATATATATTTTTTTTTACAACTGCTTTCATTACGTCCACTAACCTAGCTGTGGGGGAGAAATAGTTTTTGGTCTACACCACGAATTCAAGTTTATAGTACTTTCACGGTTGCTTCCAACTTTTCTGAAGCCCTGCTCAAGTTCTACTTTCAGGATATCCCTTCGCCTCGTGCAAACAAGGGTTAACCGCGTCTAGAAAATTACGTCAAAGCGACAGCGCAACGCGTACGTGCGCAGTCAGTTTATTAATATTTTACATAATAACTACTTCTTATTAAGAATTACCACCACACCTATTTCGGGCGATGTTAAGGAAATTGGAACCACCTTGGAAAATTATAAATGCATCATGAAACTAAATTCGCCATGGGAAAAACTCGCAGTGAGGTACGCGAGTTGGGCAATTACGCTTCATTGACTCGTTCAATTTCATGAACGCGTTACTGAAAACATTGGCAGATAATTTATCTTCTGCGAAGAGGGAGATCACCCGGTCACAGTTTCCAGACCAAACTCACTTTGAATTGGCACAAAGAAAGGGAGTACTTCCTTATGACTGTTAAGTCTAGACTGTACCTGACTCCCATCAAAGGATGCATTTCATAACGTAATGAAAGGCGAGGGCACCAGCGATGAGGAACACTCTCATGCTCAATCTGCAAGGAATGCGTTTGACTGTCAACATTTAACGGAGTACACAATACAGTACTTACGTGTGGACACATGTTTGTTGGCAGACATTTTTGAGATCTTCAGTACCGTATTTTTGGCAGAATATGGCCTGGAGTACGTCCCTCTCTTGGGACGCTCTTTTATTAAAAACTGGTGTGCAGCTAGAGCTCTTAAAGGACATGGGTAAGTATCTCTCTGTAGAGCGTGGTGTCAGGGGTTGTATTGCCCAGGTATCCAGAAGGCACGCGGAAGCTTACAATATTTACATGGGCGAGAAGTACGACACCAGTGTGGCAGATAAATATATTTGCTGTTTCGACGTCAATGGATTGTACAGCCACGTGATGGAATGCGAACTACCTATTGGTAGTTTCGAGTGGGTTCAGGCAGACGAATTTCCAACGTGTGATTTCTCCAACATCGATAATGTTGGGGGTACCAGTTTTTTCGCGGAAGTTGATCTGTCTTTTCCGGTTGAATGTCACGACGTCCTATCTGATCTGCCTCTTGCTCCAGTCAGTGCCATACCGCCGAATGGCAAGAATTAATAATAACTTGGGACACTCGTGCCGCGGAAACACTGAAGCACTGTATGATGTACGGAGCCAAACTCGACTCTATTCACTGTATTCTGCGCTTTGAGCAAAAGGTGTTGATGGTTCCATACATCAATTTAAATACTGAAAAACGTGCTCGCGCAGCAAACGCATTCGAGAAATAGTTTTTTAAATTGATCAATAATGCGATATATGGAAAGACGTTGCAATATTTCCGCCGGTGATGGGACATCAGAGCCGTATCGAAGTATGATACGATATAGGGGGCAGCAGAATTGATTTGGCGTCCAACATCCAAGGCAAGGCAGATACGTGATGAGAATTTAGTGTTAATTGAAATGGAGAAGATATATGTTATGTTTAACAGTGCTTTGTAAACCGGTGTTGCTGTTCTAGATTTGTCAAAATTCTTTTTTATACGACTTTCACTACAATTACATGCACAAAAAATTCCTCAGCCACCCTTACACCTGCTGTATTGTGGTTCGTAAACCAAGTAGACTGTCACGATGTCTACGAGGCTATTTCCCCTGATTTTGCTATGCGGTTTGACGCTTCCAGTTATGCGCCAAATAATCCGCGAAAGTTCCCCTTTGTGAATAAAGGTGTTACAGTTGTTACGAAGGATGAATGTGCTGGCCATATCATCAAACACTTTGTAGGTTTACGTCCTAAATTTTTAAATACACTGTTAAACATATACTATTTTGAATGACCAGTGCGTGCGTAAAGCTAAGGGTGTAAAAGCTAACGTGTTGTAGTTGCTCCCGTAACAGCATTATCTGGAATCATGGGTTATAGGGACCCAATACCATTTCCGTTCGCGTGCCCGCGATATTTTCACAGAACGTGTTACCAAGGTTGCCTTGTGAACTTTTTATACAGATTTGCTCTACAGGATATGACAGCTCGTCCAGGATCGGGTATTTTGGAAGTTTGCTTCTATCGTCATCCTCATAACAGTCCAGTTGCTGGTGTGAATTACTTTAGTCAAATTGATGTTCGAGACGTTATATGTCGGAATACATTTGCTGTTAATGAAAGTGTTATTAACCAGACGGCTATTGCATCTTTGGCTCAGACCCTGTTTCGTACTCTCGTAAAAAAAATGAAGATTGAATTAGGTGATGAAATTTGGATGTTTCGTAAACTTGTTGGTACTACTGGCGATGTACATATTTTGGGGCGTGTTCAGTACGTCTATATGTCTACATCGAGTCTGATAATGTGTCGGCTTTGCCTTGGGGCCGCTGCAGAATTCCGCCGTAAATTCACCTGCTCAAGCAATGTCGTCTCCTAGCATCCATCAAGTACAGTCTGCCATCACCATCAGCTAAACGTCCGTCTGCTACTCCACGTCAACTGTCTGCACAAGACGTGGAGGTCGTGTCCGTGACGGCAGCTAAACGCCATCTACTTGCTCCAAAAGAAACTCCATGGACGAGTCCGCATACACCAGCTGAACACCAGCTGCACGCAATACGTTATACTCGACACGCGTTTTCACAACTACAATGAACACAGTTTGTAGCTGAAATTAAAAATTACAAATTTCTTCTTTAGTAATGCCATTACAGAACTCTGCAACTCGTGATTGCATTTTCTAGCCGAATGTCGCGCAGTCTGTTGGATGTCGAATAAAATCATCTCTATCGCAGGATATTGCAGTTCGGGGTCGAAAACAGAGCGAATAATATAAAGAATGGAAGGGATTGAGAAGTACGCATGTGATTGTCAATGATGGAGAAATCAAAATGCTGGAGTTGTCTTCGGTAAGGTCTATTCTCTCACAGGGAGTCGAATCCCAGACTGAACATGAAGAACACTCAACCAGTTAGTATAGTTAACCTATATCAATAAAAGTCTTTGAAATACTATGAGAAGCATTATTCTCAATGTACATTATTCTCCATTGTACATGTACATAAATCTGAATGTTAAATTTTCATGTGGTTACACCCGAGTTCCAAGCGTATCTTATAAAAAACAGCTTTAAAAATATTATTCCATAGACTTTGTGATTAAATGTTCTTCATTTTATTAGTTAAATCGTGGTCTTTAAAGTTAATTAATAGTAGGGAAATTTAAGTAAGTTAAAAGGAATCGTCCAAAATTAATTTTTTTTTTAGTTGTGTAGTGATATATAATAATTCAGTGTTAAAGACAGAATATATATATATATATATATATATATGTGTGTGTGTGTGTGTGTGTGTGTGTGTGTGTGTGTGTGTGTGTGTCATTACTAACAAATTTGTTAATGCGTATTGATTCACGAAAAAGTTATTACTTACAAATTCTCTCTACTAATTTTACGAAGTAAGTTATTAAGCTTGTAGTGCATTCTTTTTACCTGCCTGTATGTATCTAACGTATTCTATTTTCAATGTTACTTGTATCCTGAAATACAATGGCTCTTAGTTTGATTCAGTGTTGGCAGTGATCGTACCTGGAACAGAAACATAACCTCAAAATATTTTTTTTCTGCATTTAATATTATTTCCGTATTTCTGTTCACCGCTTCCATTCCACGCCATGCTCGTCGCGTGGCAGCGCGGAGTATTTTACACTTGTGCGGAATAAAATTGCTAAAAAAAAAAAAAAGTTCTGCTGCACACGTACTTGATTGTAAAAGCAGTTTGTGCGACGTGGGATGGTTGGTATGATGAAGAAAAAAGGGAGGTAGAGGGGGGATTGCAGTGTGTCATTCGTCAACGCTGCGTAAATAAAAAGGAAGATACTCGACGAGAGCAGACTGCAGAATGGCAACTTGGCGCCTGCTGCGTGGATGATGTTTGGTTGCGGGGGAGGGGGGTTGCGAGGTCGTACGTAACTGAAAACGTCTCCTCTCATGGAAATCTCGAGGCCCGCCTCCGAAACGCTGCTCCGCCATGCATCACCTCTGATACAGCGGGAGAGCAAAAAAAAAAAAGAACCCTGGAAGAGAGAGAGAGAGAGAGAGAGAGAGAGAGAGAGAGAGAGAGAAAATAAAAATGTCCTCGTCCGTTTTAAGCTCGGGGAAAAAAGAGACGACGGCTGCTTTTGGGAGTCTGGCTGTGCGAGGGTGGTGGACCTGGTTGAAGGGTGGTGTCGGTTGGCTAACTTGTCAAGTTTACAAGCTGGTCGGGTTTCGTGTAATTGGACTCGGAATTCAGGGTGCTCTGTTCCCGTCCCATTTCCTTCCCTTCCGTCTTTCTTGTCAGGCTGGCCTTTTTTTTTTTTTTTTTTTTTTTTACTGAAACTTAAAACTTCTGTCGCCTTTCTCCATGGACTGGCTAGTAGAGGGAATATAAGGTAGAGCGTGCAGGCAAGGTCCGCAGTACTCTGTAACGATTTGTACTTTTACAAAAGAAATCCTCCGAAACCTATTTGCGAAGAAAATCTTTTTGTAGAACTACAGAAAGATTCTTTTAATGTATGCAAATCATGTACTGTATTTCTGATATTACACATTATAGCATTGTAATTCAAATTAAATTATCGAGATGTGGAAATAAAATTTCACATACATTTTTTGCTATAGAAAACCAATTTGATTAATTAATTGCTATTACACACCGTTAACTACACCAACTTGACTTACGAGAGACAGTATAATTTTCCTATTTAATAAAGTCATTCACTAATTATGCGAGAAGAACATAATTTCAGGCCTTATGAGAGACTGGATTTAACGAATTAGAGTATTGCTTACTTCATAATGCCATCCTATTTATACAGGCGGATTTCTGCACATTTGCACGGTTGCAGTTTAATAATAGCAGAATATATTTCTTCACGAGCGTACGTCAGGACAACTGTTTTAGCATTAAATACGTACAAAATATTACTACAGTTATTTGATAAAGAATGACATATTGATTTCAGTTTATAAGTACTGTGTATGTATGAAACATTAAGGAGAACTGGTAATTTAAATAGAGAGACGTCATTTAAAATCGTCTTCCTGGTTTTATTAATATTGCTTGAATTGTTTTAAGTGCCTCTCATTATTTTAACTTTCATTGCGATTTTTTTGCACGCAACCACGCTCCACATCGCCTCTAGGTTTTTGCACAAACAACATTGTATTGTATTCTTTTGTTGAGTGTCCGCTATTTCGCCTACGCTCGTGGATACGGGTAAATGGATTACAGACATTTCTTGAGGTTTGTTACAAACATGGTGTGAGGAGCAATTTTCACAGTGTCCGATCATCGTTGATCGTTATCACGAGCACTTTGACAACACAATGGTACATTTATGAGATCTTGCAATCAGTGGCCCCGCCGTTTGCGAACGCCCACGCCACCGCTCCATTCCAACTGGACAATACTCGTCCTCGTACCGCTGCCGTCTCAAGAGCGTACCTTGAAGCCATAGATACTCTGTTATGGCAAACTCCATCGCCAGACCTATCTTCAATACTCGTCCTCATACCGCTACCGTCTCGAGAGCGTACCTTGAGGCCATGGATACTCTGTTATGGCGAACTCCATCGCCAGACCTATCTCCAATACTCGTCCTCATACCGCTACCGTCTCGAGAGCGTACCTTGAAGCCATGGATACTCTGTTATGGCGAACTCCATCGCCAGACCTATCTCCAATACTCGTCCTCATACCGCTACCGTCTCGAGAGCGTACCTTGAAGCCATGGATACTCTGTTATGGCGAACTCCATCGCCAGACCTATCTCCAATACTCGTCCTCATACCGCTACCGTCTCGAGAGCGTACCTTGAAGCCATGGATACTCTGTTATGGCGAACTCCATCGCCAGACCTATCTCCAATACTCGTCCTCATACCGCTACCGTCTCGAGAGCGTACCTTGAAGCCATGGATACTCTGTTATGGCGAACTCCATCGCCAGACCTATCTCCAATACTCGTCCTCATACCGCTACCGTCTCGAGAGCGTACCTTGAAGCCATGGATACTCTGTTATGGCGAACTCCATCGCCAGACCTATCTCCAATACTCGTCCTCATACCGCTACCGTCTCGAGAGCGTACCTTGAAGCCATGGATACTCTGTTATGGCGAACTCCATCGCCAGACCTATCTCCAATACTCGTCCTCATACCGCTACCGTCTCGAGAGCGTACCTTGAAGCCATGGATACTCTGTTATGGCGAACTCCATCGCCAGACCTATCTCCAATACTCGTCCTCATACCGCTACCGTCTCGAGAGCGTACCTTGAAGCCATGGATACTCTGTTATGGCGAACTCCATCGCCAGACCTATCTCCAATACTCGTCCTCATACCGCTACCGTCTCGAGAGCGTACCTTGAAGCCATGGATACTCTGTTATGGCGAACTCCATCGCCAGACCTATCTCCAATACTCGTCCTCATACCGCTACCGTCTCGAGAGCGTACCTTGAAGCCATGGATACTCTGTTATGGCGAACTCCATCGCCAGACCTATCTCCAATACTCGTCCTCATACCGCTACCGTCTCGAGAGCGTACCTTGAAGCCATGGATACTCTGTTATGGCGAACTCCATCGCCAGACCTATCTCCAATACTCGTCCTCATACCGCTACCGTCTCGAGAGCGTACCTTGAAGCCATGGATACTCTGTTATGGCGAACTCCATCGCCAGACCTATCTCCAATACTCGTCCTCATACCGCTACCGTCTCGAGAGCGTACCTTGAAGCCATGGATACTCTGTTATGGCGAACTCCATCGCCAGACCTNGTCATTAAGGTTCGCTGACTATACCTGGTGTGAAAATGATTGCTGTACACGTTTTAAAATAATGTTAGTAGCTACTATCAACATGAAAGTAATGCGTCGGATGAGGATTGAGATTAGACACAAAACAGTCGATAATTTTTAGTCTCCTATTTTATAAAATACATTTTAAACCAAGCTTGAATAGAACAGAAGTTTTCCCTGCGTTGCTTTATTGAAAGGTTTCGGTAAATAACTTCCAAGTTATTTTTTTTTTTTTNATAGAACAGAAGTTTTCCCTGCGTTGCTTTATTGAAAGGTTTCGGTAAATAACTTCCAAGTTATTTTTTTTTTTTTCGTAAGAGTGCATAACTGTGTTTACGGTGCCGCGGGAAATACGTCTCTCGGTGTTCGAGCCAAGNTTTTTTTTTTTTCGTAAGAGTGCATAACTGTGTTTACGGTGCCGCGGGAAATACGTCTCTCGGTGTTCGAGCCAAGTCGTGGCTCGAAGCCTGACGTCTCGGCCCGCCCGGCATATGAAGTACGCATCATTGAAACATGACATGCAGCAGCGAACTTTGCGTTGTTGGGAGTTACGGTCCCTTGCCAGTTTTATGTCTGGGCGGCACTCCGGAGTGAAATGCTTCCAACAAGAAGTCCCCCCTCACCCTAGCCGCACTCAAGACTACACAAGGACGCATGCTCTGCACTCGGGCGGAATGCGACCTAGGGGTCAGTCGACCCAAGAGGCCGGTGGGATGCGTCGGCGNGAAATGCTTCCAACAAGAAGTCCCCCCTCACCCTAGCCGCACTCAAGACTACACAAGGACGCATGCTCTGCACTCGGGCGGAATGCGACCTAGGGGTCAGTCGACCCAAGAGGCCGGTGGGATGCGTCGGCTTTTGGAGAGGGATGAGGGGGTTTATACTGCCCCCCCCCCCCATTTGTGGGAGTCCCAACTCTCTGGAGATGGGACCAGCCAGCCGCCCGGAGTTTGGAGAGCCGAGGGCGCAGTTCTGGTCGTAAAGTCAGAGCTCTTGATATTGTGCCTCGCCGGACGGTCAACTTCGTGCGGAGTGGACACTGTATTAGGTCCAGGGGGGTGGGGGGCCTCCTCGAGAGTGGTTGTTCTGACGAGACCGAAATTAACCCCATGCTGCGCAGTTACTAGCCGTGACGTCTGGAGCTCCAGAACTCGCGACCAGAGACGAAAACTTTCCGGACCGCTTTGCGAGCCGTCGACACTTCCCAACACTCGACGAGATTCCGCAGCGGAGCCATCGCTCGCAACGGGCTGCACGTCGAACGCGTATNCCAGCCAGCCGCCCGGAGTTTGGAGAGCCGAGGGCGCAGTTCTGGTCGTAAAGTCAGAGCTCTTGATATTGTGCCTCGCCGGACGGTCAACTTCGTGCGGAGTGGACACTGTATTAGGTCCAGGGGGGTGGGGGGCCTCCTCGAGAGTGGTTGTTCTGACGAGACCGAAATTAACCCCATGCTGCGCAGTTACTAGCCGTGACGTCTGGAGCTCCAGAACTCGCGACCAGAGACGAAAACTTTCCGGACCGCTTTGCGAGCCGTCGACACTTCCCAACACTCGACGAGATTCCGCAGCGGAGCCATCGCTCGCAACGGGCTGCACGTCGAATGCGTATAAGCGACAGTAGAAAGGCAAGCGTTTGATTGGCTGTTGCGCATTGCTTTACGACGAGTCTTTACTACTCTTGTTTGCACTGAACTCGCTGGCTGTGCTAACAAACTTCTATAAATAGTCCTTTGTGTTAGAGGATGAGGGCGTTTTCAAGTGTACCGATAACACTAGCGATTGCAGTGAACAGCGTTTATCAGTCCATCGTGCACAGTAAATTATTTTGTATGTAGCAGTTTCATTCGGCCGCACAATGTTTTTGGAGGACATTTATTTCAACTAGTACTCTGTTCTTGCTGGTCTAACAAATGCCATCAAAATATACAGGTGTAGGAGGTTTAATATGAGAATAAATATTAATACATCATTGCCCGTGTGGCATACGGGCACCGTGTTGAAAGTGACAAATGTTTCGTATAAAAACCTCGCAGTAAAAAAAATAAACGTTACACTTCGGAAGTAAAACTAGAAACATTTCATGGCATGGACTATACTTGATAAGCCAACACAAATATTTTTGTCCATGAACGGTATCTCATCCGATTTCGAGATCACGAAGACTACTGGCGACTTAACTGAAACGGAAAGGAGTGGTTTCGTTTGGGCGGCTATGAACATCGGGTCTTGGGAGCTTGGGAGCTAATTAAAACATAATTAGTTCTAATTTATTGAACAGGCAATTCCAGTAAAACAAAAATAGAAGTGACAAATTAAATTGTGAATATTCCTGGTTTATTGCCGCCACAGAAGTGTTGTTTTCTTAGGGGANAAAAATAGAAGTGACAAATTAAATTGTGAATATTCCTGGTTTATTGCCGCCACAGAAGTGTTGTTTTCTTAGGGGACGTAGCATGACCGTTGAATGTTGCAGTATCCGGTAGGCGATGTAGCGTTCCCTCAACCCCTCCCCACCAAGGATAAACGAGTTTTCGATTAATATGTAGAGTAAATGGGCAAGAAGCAAAATTTTAACAAATAAGGAGTTCATAAATTCGCCATTGCAGCTTGGTTGTAAGAAAAATTAAGAAATGTGCACGTTTCATTTACAAATGTAATTGCATCACTGCTTCCTTTGCATTTTTTATGTAACGTCGAAATTACAGTCACAAATACCAGACTCACATGATTCTGTTTCCGAACCTGGAACCAAAATTCGTTTTATGGCAGAAGGAGAGAGAGGGAGAGAGAGAGGGACAGAGAGGGAGAAAGAGGGGTNCCTGGAACCAAAATTCGTTTTATGGCAGAAGGAGAGAGAGGGAGAGAGAGAGGGACAGAGAGGGAGAAAGAGGGGAGAGAGAGGGATAGAGAGGGGTTAGAGAGGGAGAGAGATTGGAGAGAGAGGAGAGAGGTGGAGAGAGGGGAGAGGGAGGAGAGAGAGGGAGAGAGGCAGTCACAAAATATTATTGTTGCTTGGGTGCCTATAGCGTTATAAAGTCCAGCATGCAAACGAAATTAAGAGTACTACTATCTTCCCAATATTTTCTGGTGAAAGATGCATCTTTATTTGACTGATTTTGCAACTCAGCCAGGCACTTGTTCTCTTCTTGAAGTTGGCTAACGGTTGGCTGAAAACATAAAAAAAAAATCATTCCATTAAAAAAATGCTTGCCCGTAGGTTTCTGCACAATGTTTTAATCAAACCTTTGAAAAAACACCCCATGTGTGCCGTGTCTGGCTGTTTCCCTAAATACGAAATGTTTCACAAGCCTTTTATATTTGTGTTAAAATAAAAGTACATTACTTTGGGTTAAATTGAATTTTTACTTATATTGTGTCTATACATAATAATATTTCATTTATAATTAACGTGAATAAAGATAGAGTGAAAATATGTGTGAGTAGTGCCTAGTATGAAATAGTTCTAATGCAAATATTGTTACACTGAGTGCGCACGAATGCGGTGCGTTGGCTCTCTGGCGTAGTTTTTCCAGCGGTGTTTGCACGAGGCGGATNGTGCGTTGGCTCTCTGGCGTAGTTTTTCAAGCGGTGTTTGCACGAGGCGGATTAATATCCTGGAGGTAGAACTTTAGCAGGGCTTCAGAAAAGTTGGAAGTATACGTTAGTGGAGTATACCAAAAGTACTCACATGTTTAACATATTACTGTGGCCACTTTTTTTTTTTGCGAAAAGGTTTTTTGCACAGGTTGAACTTAAATGTCTTGCGCACATACTTGCTAAGTGTCTTTTGTNAACTTAACTAGGGGCCTGGGTGTCAGTTTGTAATGCCGTGTATACATATGTAGCTATGAGCAGTGATTTTTTTTTTTCAAATGTTTGTTTAAAAATGGTTTACTCTATAGTGGACAATCTAAAATACCTTTCATTCACAGCTTCACAGAAGGAAGGCAGCCTCCAGGAAAGAAATTCCTTTACAAGGGGAAGATGCCAATCGTTGTCGAGGGTATTTATAAAGTTCACAAAAACTATGCAGGCAAAATATCAAGAACTGAACACAATTTTCATGGGCCCCAAGTTGTGTAACAGCAATACGCTGCCACAAACGCAGCTCCAAACAAATGTTTATTCCGTAAGAAGTCTAAAATAATGTATCTATCTGCTGCTAAATTTATTACCACCATCCTATGTCTAAGGGTTGTCAAGCATATAATGAATAAGTTAATCATTAAATGATATCGTTCTAAAATTGTGCAGTAGAAGTTCCAGTAATACATACGAACTAATGCATAATTGGTTCGTAAGTTCCCATTATGTATGCCATATTTCTTGTCTTTTATGCAGCTTACGAAATATATGTAAAGTTACTAACAATAGTATTTATGGCCACGCAATCTTAGGTTAGTGTGATAGTGTAAGAATGTGGCCAGGTTAAAACATTGTTTTAAAGCTTAGGTTCTCATAATGATAAGGTCGAGTTTTCGCATTGTTTTGAGCATGTTAAGACAAAGAAGGACACACGCATATATCTATATCTGCATATATTTAAGTGCCTGTAGGGGGACGGAATATTATGATCTTGTAAAAAAAATTATATACTTTGTTTCTAACGTCTCGAAAATACCTTTCGATTGGCTTTTAACAACGTGAAAATTAAACGGATGTCTTATTCAAGCATTATTATCAACCGACGCTCAAGATGAATTCCATATGTACAATCCATTCACGATTACTTCAAACTTTTCTAAAGTCCTGCTAAAGTTCTACGCCAAGGATATTCCTCCGCCCTATGCAAACAAAGCTTGTGAAATCACACCAGAAGGCCAACGCACCGCATTCGTGTAAACATATTTCGTATAAGAACTATTTCTTACTAGCCGCTACCAACTCACATGCTTTCTCTCTGCCATTATTCATATGAGTTAGGAATAAAATATTAAACTCTGTATGAGTTCAATTTAACCGACAATAAGTTAATTCAATGTTAACATAATTATAAGACGCTTGTGATACCTGACACAGGAAGCAAACCAACACGACCTACATGGGAAGTTTTTTTTACAAAAGGTTTGATTGAAAAATTGTGAAGAAACCTCGAATAAACTTCANCCGCCAGAGACATTAGTTCGAGAGAGCAGTCAGCCGAAGATCGCCGAGCAGAGAGTTAGGTCAGGGGTTCGGACCACTGGCCACGTCAGTAGAACATCACCACAGTGAGACGGCAGCAACAGCGGGCCTTTGTCAAAGGCCGCCCATCGCCGGAGCTCACCCACCAAANAAGGCCGCCCATCGCCGGAGCTCACCCACCAAAGCTGACATAATTCCAGCAAGAGTTAAGTATTCAGTACGCCGTCAAGAGAAGCCCCCCTCCATCACGAAGTCGTTAGCAGTCAACCCGAGTAACCAAATTATCTCAGTACCACGCCTCGCAAGTGCTGATGTATTTTATTTGTGTTACATTCGAGACAATATATTCGACCTTCAAAATGAAACAGTAAAAGGCTTCATTATTACAATACCCTCAACCTCCAAGCACATTATAGTCTGTGCCTGGGGGCATTAACAACGACACTATAAGCCACACTGTCTTCCACAGTGGCGGTATAGCGTCAACCTAATAACGAAAGTGGATCTGAACTAAAGTGATTTGGATTTCAACTAAAGAGTGGAGTGTTTGATTTGGTGGCAACTTAAGCCGGTTACATTTTATTCCAGACACGTTGAAGTGATAACTGATGTGACAGTCACTTTGTAGATAAATTGATAACACTTCCTGAATAAAACTTTTAAAATCTCACCCCATATATGACATTTTGTTTGCTCCATAAATAAATCATACACCTCAAATATATTATACGTTATACTTCGGTTAACTTTAACGCACCTTCTTTTGTGATTATGAGGAACACCCGAAAAATTCGCGAATATATAGTCTATCCGTGGTTTCTTCACACTTTTTGAATAAAACCTATAAAAAATCTTCTCATGTATGACGTGTTTGTTTGTTTGTTTACTAAATGTATCATGCATCGCAAGCATTTTATATTTGTTAAAATTAATGTTTTTAATTTTCTGTTAAATTTAACTTTTGCTTATATGTTATTTTGAAACCATAGCATTCGTTTTTTTATTAATATGAATAAAAACGGAGGGAAAATTCGCATCTTGGTAAGGGCTAGTAATAAATAGTTCTCATGCGAAATAGTATTTAACAGAGTGCGCATGAACGCGGTGCATAGTCCTTTGGTTTAATTTTCTGTACATACTTAGCTAAGCTTTGTTTTCATGAGGCGGAGGAATACTCTGAAAGTAGAACCCGTAGGCTAGACTTCACAGACTTGCGTACAACCACAAAGTTATACACTACGTGTTGGTTGATTCCTGTCGTGGATAGAGACCAGGTAATTCCGCGAGTTCAGGCTGTGTCGGAATAAACTTTAAACACTTGTGTCGTCCTGTTACTTGTATGATTGGGCTACTCTTGTCTCTTGACACGCCCCGCACTTCTGTTAACCAGGGACACGGGTGCGGAAATAGACAGCCCAAATCACGTGCAACATGGTACACGAGACGAAGTGCTCGTCATGAACAAATGACAGCTTCTGGGTTTTATACGTGAGCGGTCAATTTTAGCGCTGCCGTCAAATGAACTCGCGAAATATCCGGATCTCCATCCATAGTCAACATGAATTTAAAACGTACAGAAAAGAGCCATTTTTGTATTGGTTAGTAAGAAATAGTTCCTATGTAAAAGATATTTAATCGAGTGATCGTTAGGTTATTTCGGAAAATAAAGCTTTCTTTCTGTGATGTTTAAGTTTTTCGTAATCTACTATTGGAAAAATTTCATTGCTTGAAAAAAAAACTATTTGTTTCTATTTATCGTTTGCGCTTCCTTCGAGGCATATTTTTTACGTTTGGTTTACATCCGTGGAGAAGGGGGGGGGGGATACATTAAGGAATAGCTTGAAAGTAGAACTCTAGCAGGGATTCAGGGAAGTTTAATGTAACCACGAACGTTGCATGTGGTGTACGGTACAATTTTCTTGTGAGAAGTAATAACGTAAATCGGCCCTTCACAGTGGCCGTAAATTTGAACAGTACACTTGCACTAAAACGTCATGAGGTATAAATTACTTATATTAGTTCGTTGCCAACTTAACTAGGGGCCTGGGTGTCAGTTTGTAATGCCGTGTATACATATGTAGCTATGAGCAGTGATTTTTTTTTTTCAAATGTTTGTTTAAAAATGGTTTACTCTATAGTGGACAATCTAAAATACCTTTCATTCACAGCTTCACAGAAGGAAGGCAGCCTCCAGGAAAGAAATTCCTTTACAAGGGGAAGATGCCAATCGTTGTCGAGGGTATTTATAAAGTTCACAAAAACTATGCAGGCAAAATATCAAGAACTGAACACAATTTTCATGGGCCCCAAGTTGTGTAACAGCAATACGCTGCCACAAACGCAGCTCCAAACAAATGTTTATTCCGTAAGAAGTCTAAAATAATGTATCTATCTGCTGCTAAATTTATTACCACCATCCTATGTCTAAGGGTTGTCAAGCATATAATGAATAAGTTAATCATTAAATGATATCGTTCTAAAATTGTGCAGTAGAAGTTCCAGTAATACATACGAACTAATGCATAATTGGTTCGTAAGTTCCCATTATGTATGCCATATTTCTTGTCTTTTATGCAGCTTACGAAATATATGTAAAGTTACTAACAATAGTATTTATGGCCACGCAATCTTAGGTTAGTGTGATAGTGTAAGAATGTGGCCAGGTTAAAACATTGTTTTAAAGCTTAGGTTCTCATAATGATAAGGTCGAGTTTTCGCATTGTTTTGAGCATGTTAAGATAAAGAAGGACACACGCATATATCTATATCTGCATATATTTAAGTGCCTGTAGGGGGACGGAATATTATGATCTTGTAAAAAAAATTATATACTTTGTTTCTAACGTCTCGAAAATACCTTTCGATTGGCTTTTAACAACGTGAAAATTAAACGGATGTCTTATTCAAGCATTATTATCAACCGACGCTCAAGATGAATTCCATATGTACAATCCATTCACGATTACTTCAAACTTTTCTAAAGTCCTGCTAAAGTTCTACGTCAAGGATATTCCTCCGCCCTATGCAAACAAAGCTTGTGAAATCACACCAGAAGGCCAACGCACCGCATTCGTGTAAACATATTTCGTATAAGAACTATTTCTTACTAGCCGCTACCAACTCACATGCTTTCTCTCTGCCATTATTCATATGAGTTAGGAATAAAATATTAAACTCTGTATGAGTTCAATTTAACCGACAATAAGTTAATTCAATGTTAACATAATTATAAGACGCTTGTGATACCTGACACAGGAAGCAAACCAACACGACCTACATGGGAAGTTTTTTTTACAAAAGGTTTGATTGAAAAATTGTGAAGAAACCTCGAATAAACTTCATTTAAAAATGGATGACTCGTGTCTAGACACCCTATGGTTTCGCGTTATAATTCAGTGCCAAGGTAGCAAGCACACAAGTATGTGTTCGATCTGCGTTTGCCGTTGCCTGGAGGACTCGCAATCAATAGCAAACATTCATCATTCTGGTGGCGTTAATTTTCGTGTGGCCTGGTAAGAACAGAGGAGAATTCCGTTCTGCCTGAGCAGGGCACCGACGAACGCGCGACCTCTGCTCGAGTGCTTGTAGAGAATCGTGGAGTCTAGTTTGGTGCCGTTTCGTTACACGAAGTTGTAACGTTTTCTACGCATGCCGAGTGCCGGATTTTCAACACGAGAACTTTTAAAATGTTTAACCCGTCCGGTCTCGAATCAACTTACGAGCTCAAGTGTTGCGATTTTTGAAAATATTTAACGGGCGTTGTGTATGTGTCTAGCGTGCTTCTCGCAACCAATATACAACGTGCTGCGTGCTACGTGTTACTGTTTATTCCCGATTTCTTCACACTTTTTGAATTAAACCTTTGAGAAAATACCCCATGTGTCACGTGTTTAGTTATTTTCTAAATATGCCGTGTTTCACAAGCGTTTTATACCTCTGTTAACATGAAAGTATCTTATTTCCCGTTAATTTGAAGTTTCACGTGTATTTTATTTATAAGTAACAATATTTCACTTATAATAAATACGAACCAAACCAGTGAGGAAGCACGTGTGTTGGTAGCGCCTAGTAAGAAGTAGTTATCATGCGAAACATCATTACAACTGAGTGCGCACGAATTCGGTGCGTCGTCCTCTGTTGTAAATTTCTAGGCTGAGTTAAGCCTAGTTTGCACGAGGCGGAGGGATATCCTGGAAGTAAAACTTTGACACGGCTTCAGAAAAGTGCGAAGTAACCGTGAATGGGTTATGTCAGAACGGGCTTTGCCTCTAGCTCTGAATTATGGTTCATTCTACTCAGGTGAGGAACAAAACGAGATTTCTTGTGTCAGAGTGTGGCATGGGGAAAAATTTCCGCCTCTAAGCGCTCTGTGGTCCAAAAGGAAACTTTAAATTAAAATCTTTAGCTACTTAAATAATAAAAGAGAAATGTTTTACATAGTTATGAAATTATTTTATATTTGATTTGTGGTCATTGCAATTACCCTGTTTTTTAACGTAGAAATTAGGGGAAATATGTTACGCATGCGAGACTAGCGCTTGTATACCTAGTGGCGAATAAATTTTAATTGCCAAACTTAAAGCATTGAACTTCAAAAAACCTGAGCAGAATAAACCTTAACTGAAGTAACGCATTGCCTCTATGTAATTGCAAGGAAGTTACTTAAAAAGGTCAAAGTGAAAGAGGAAGTAAAACAGTGATTGGTCCGTGCCAACAGCAGCTGATTTTTGCACTGTTATTTTTTTAAGTTTAGAGTGTTCGTTGGTCTCGTCCAAAAAAAAAAGAAGGATTTGTCTTAATTACGTGAGTCAAGAAAATCAACATTAAGTTGGATATTAGCAAGACCGTAATACGATAATTATATAAACTCCTCTTTTTATTGACAGGGCGTATTACAGTTTGCCGTGTCACTGTTAACTCACCATTACTGTCATTCTGTTTCTTTTTATTCTGCGATGAAGCCATACACTGAAGATGCGATAGACTGATTATTCGTCTTCAGCGCATGTACCCAACGCTGACCTACCCCAAAGCGGTCAAAGTCACGTGGCCAATAGTGAAGACCGTGTTTGTTTACAAAGACAAGCACTTCTATATGATTAAACTACTTATTTGCCTATTTGAATTCAACCAGACTGCATTACAAACTTGTTAGTTGAGGTATGCGTACATTTCGAAACACTTGTTTACTTAAGAGTATTATTACGTCAAATCCAAACCACTCCGTTTTCTGTACAGTTGGCAGGAAAGCAGTTCAATGTTAGGACCCAGACACTGGTTGTGCGCAGCCAGCGAGATCACTCTACCTGTGGGTGAAACGGACGTGCCGAGTTCTGAAACATGCACTTCATTGCTGCGTCCAAGTACATTACGGCAGCTGTAATACAAAAAAACACGGCACATCCCAGCTTAACAAACGCATTTCAAATACTGTCCGGTATTTAAACCCGGGGAGTTCGGTAACGGCAGTTTTTTTTTGCTGATCTTACGCTTGTTTGCACACAGCTACGTTTAAAGTCGTTACAGTTAATATGGCAATTGCTTGTGAAATTGAAGTAAATATCTTAATTCAGGTATGAAATAATTAAAATTATTTTTATTTATTCTATACATATTTCGTGCATACATAAATGTTACACTCCAGTATGGCGGATAACATAACTAGATGTTCCGTGTTTCAAAAACCACAGCCAATCTCGGAGAGGATGCTAGTAAACAACACATTAGCATCGTGTGCATCAAAACGATTTTTTTCTACGTACAGCGTTGTAGACTATGTCGAAAATTTAATTTAATTATGCTAGTTAAGCCAGACTAACATTCAATCGTTTTGCATGGCTTGGCATCTAAAATCCATCGTTTATGTCTCATTTTGATAATATCAACAACAAAATAAAAATAATTTATAAAGTAGGATGTGCTTAACATCAGCATCAGGTGTAATAGAAGCTATCGTATAATTTATTTCATCACTCTTGTGTCCTCAGAGATAAAAACGAACTATTAAAAATGCACCCCAAATGTATATTTTATATTTTATATAGCTGTGCTTGCTCGGAATCCAAGATAGCGAAATCACTTGTAATAAGTTAAACAATATGGCGAAAATAACCCCTTATTTCATAGCAAATCATCAAGACCGCAGCACTAAGTGCGCAGGTTCTTCCTTAAAATTGGTTAGAAAAAATACACCGGTGAGTAAGCACGATACAACCTAGCAAAACGTCGTACAAAACAGCAAAAATCGCACCCGGAATTACAGAAACTTCATCTTGTACGTTTTCTGGCAGCATTACAATAGTCAGGTAATATACTGATTAAAAGGCCTATTACATCTCATATATGAGTATGGTAGGAAACACCGAGCATATAATGAGAAAATCTTGCTTTTGTTTACCAATGCACTGGGTACTTAGGCCTTTTTACCGTGTACCACTTTATTTTCTGATTGTCGTGGCTCTCGCCAGGGTTGTATTGTCTGCGTGAAAGTGGCGCTGTCAAATACACACGCGTAATTGGTGTTATTGTGTTGCGGGGAGAAAAGTTGTGCTTCAAGAATACTGCCGCAGTGGATCGATAGAGAAGCATGTGCTTTTTTTTTTTGTGGCATCGGGGGAGTCTCTTAACACTAGTCAACAGCGAATATCGAGCTGAAATTAATAACACATGCATCTGGTTGAATTTACAAAACTGTGTTCCCTGGTTCTCTGTGGATATATTTGAAATAAATCAGTACGCAGTGTGGTAATCATGCCTACGGTTTTGTAAACCTAAGATGATGTTGCTATAGGAATCAAGGTTCTACTTCGCTATACATTATATATATATATATATTAAACATTACACACTTTTCTACGTTAAACGGATTGACAGGAAGGACGGTAAAAAGTGTGAATGGTAGAAAATGTTGTATTATTTAGGCTCAGCTCACGATAGTAAACTACTTTGGTGAAGAAAAGACGACGTGAATAATACCTTCGTACATGGCTTTCTACATACGTCATAATTATGCAAATTTTGGAAGACCACAGATTCATTTTAATGTTATCATTACGTGAAGTTTTAGCATATTTGTAAATAAGAGTATTTGATGTTATTGCTGCACTGCAAGAAGACTGCAGGCGCATTTATTAAATGTTTCCACTTCAAAGCTGAAATCAGCAAAAAGAAGGTAATAACGATGCAAGAGACTGACCCTTACTCTTGGCCGCTGCTATTTACTGTAGATTTCCGCAGCATCACCACAAGACGTGTAGCATTTGTACACTGAACAGTTCCCGAGGCTTCTTTCTGTTCCAAGGAAGAGCTTCGTTCGCAAAACCGTGCCCAGTCCGTTTCAGAATAGATGGAGTACTCATCGGGCACTCTCCAAAACATCTTCCAGTTCGCATCGTGTGTATCTGTCGCGTGCAGTGTTTTTACGTTTGCTATACACAAACATAGGCAAATATATAACATGAGCGCTACGTAGAATACGCCAAAACGAGAAATCCCAGCAGAAAGACGTTTTACGTACAAATGACAATAAAATACAAACGTAGGAATTTATGCAACTCAAAACTTAACTCGAAATATACGTACGTCTGGTAGATTGTACCACAATAAAATCGAGGAATTTTTGAAAAATAATGACTTTTGTATAGGGATTGGATAGTTATAAGAATGCATTTGAGGACCAGATGGACTTAAGAAACGTGTACGTTTAATTTATTTTTGTGCAATTGTACTACATTTCACGTCCGGACTCTTGCGTCGACAGTACAGATCCTGCGCCACTTCATTTGGGGTAAAAGTGGCTAGACACAAAGACAGTAGCTAGTGAACAAAGAACTGAGTTCCAAGTCTAAATAGGACCAAAATTCCTGGCTTACAGTTTGTTTATCTTGTGAAATTCTCTTGTCGTTATTTATAGGGTCTAACTAAGAAAAAAACTGTACGTGGAATAATAGAACATTTCCAGTTGCATGCTTTGCTTTCCCCATCTTTGGGATATCCATAACATGAAAGAAATAAGGCCCTGCCCTTGGGAAATGTATATCGTTTCCATCCGGACTCATGAAAGGGTGATATGAGGTGTGTGTGTGGAGACACGAGGGGATGCAGTTATATGGGGAATTGCAAGTATCCATAGAAAACACGTCATATCATAGACATGCAATAACACGGATCCAGGTCCACCCGCGTTCAAACCCTGATCGCCTTCGCGGGGTCCCGGCGTGCCGTAAGCCACGTCACACAGAAAGAGCGGGGACGATTACGAGAATTCATCTCATCTGCTAAAACTGCAGACTCTTCCTACTTGAACGATTGTGATTATAATATTTTTCAGGAGTCATTCAATAGAAAATATAACCATTTCTGACGTTAGTGGAAGCTGTAATATTTATGTGTACTGGTTATCCCAAATAAATGTATACATTCTTTGTACGTGAAAGTCGGAGAAACTACCAAAGATAATATCTTCTTCTCATTTTTATCTGTAACTTGTACAGAGTGTAGGCAGTAGGGTCTTCTGTGCCTTTATCCAGAGGGTTAAACAGGAGTATAATCCAGATCCACAACGATGTGCACAGCGCCCAGCACTAGTTGGTAAACCGCCAAAAAGCCACGTCAGGCATTATGTTGCCACTTCAGATGTTTGAGTAATCCATGCTGTGCGCACCGGCCAGTCCCACAAATCCTGAACCCAAACAATAGTAATAAGCACCACCGTGCTTTAATTGGCTGCAGATGAATGCGATCCAATAGAAGGAGATTACGCTCCTTCCAATCGTGGTGGGTGGGCGTAACGATGAACAATTGTTACGGTTTCCATGGGAGTGGATTCATAGGCGGTCACAACGGCGTCTTTCATGGCACCCAGTGTCCGCGGCTTTGTAGTGTACACAGTGTAACTCAGTGGCGTACACAATGCTCTTCAGAGTTCCCCACAGTTAAAAACCTAACGGCGTTAGATCTGAGGACTTGTCTTGATACATTAACACTTCCTCGTCGCCCTTTCCACCACCCAATAAATGTTTCATCCAAAAGCGATCGTACCAATCGATGGTAATGTAGTAGTGTATTGTGTTGCTGGAAAGAACAATCGTTATGTGGGCGGACGTGGTGAACAGTTTGCACAATGTTTTCCTGTAACGTGGTACGGTAATTTCAACCTATCGCTATTACGTCGAAACGTAATGGCCCCACAAATCCTGTGGCATACATAACTGCATCACACTGTTAAAACCCAGGAAGATGAATTGCTTGCTCTACCACAATGTGGTGATTTTCATCGGCCCAGTACGCACACCTGTGACGGTTGGCAATTCCATTCAATTCAAATGTTTCCTTATCGGAAGAAAACAGTCACGTCAGTAAAATGTTCGTTGTTGTTGCACATATTCATAACCCTTTCACAAAGTTCGACACGTCTATCTGTGTCATCATTCATAGCCTGAAGCAATGTGTGAATGTGTGCAACGAATCCCTCGCGCTTTCTACGTCCGTCGTCGTTTACTTACTGCCGCACCATCCTTTCTTCACATCACGCACAGTTCCGTCCCTCTTAAACTTGCCACATAATCGTTTCATTGTTACGTGTTACAGAGGCGTAGTAGCGAATCCTGCCCTCCATCGTGTCTGCGTCTCGATCATGTTCCCGCATTTCCAATTGTACTTTAGAATCTACTTAATTTGCTTGAAAGAAAATCTTGTCATCTCCGCCATTTCCTCTACAGTTGCAGTGCTGCCGCCGTGGCTGCAATCGGAACTGACTACAGCGGAATGGCTACACGCGGTCCCACAAAGTTGTCCTTACAGCGTCAAATGCACGCAGTCCCATCACATTGTCTTTAATAGTTTCTCGGATATTTACAAACGAAAAGTGTGAACATTACTTTGGGACATTGATCATATTTGAGGTGTAAGTAATAGGTGTCCTAGCTATTACTGAATTACTTACAAGGGGAGAAAACATTACGGCTACAATTATAGGTCTATTTCACGCAAACACGCAACCAAGGGAGGGGTCTAAGCGATCTGGACCAATGCCGAAAGTAAAGACACTCTTGAGTTTAATGTAAGGGAAATTAAAGATCAGAAATAAATATTTGCGAGATAAAAAATATTGAGATAACAACTGTTGTATTACTGATGAATCCGCAGCTTAGGTGGTCAACTTTCTAGCACATCCCTCAGCTCTTTCGTCCAATCTCTACTATCGCCGTATTTAAAAATCATTTTTAATATTTTTTTTCATTTGCATATTTTATTGCAGCACTTTAACAACACAATTTAAAATTCCTTAGCAGTGGCCACGCGGGTAGTACAATGAAGACTACATCGCATGCACAAAAACTGACATCCGTGGGCTTAGCTAGAATTTATGTCAGACAGGGGCAATCATAAATTTTTACAATTAAATATTCATTGTTATATTATTTGTGAGTGCATTTTCATACACGTAATATTTGTTGCGGTTGGTTAAATGCAGTGCGTAATATACCTGCCGATTTTTTTTTTTCACAGTTTCTGTAGTTTCACTATTTATTCTCTAGGGACAAGTGGCCTCCCAACTCGGGCGGCCTTTCCCGCTCCACTGNGACATCCGTGGGCTTAGCTAGAATTTATGTCAGACAGGGGCAATCATAAATTTTAACAATTAAATATTCATTGTTATATTATTTGTGAGTGCATTTTCATACACGTAATATTTGTTGCGGTTGGTTAAATGCAGTGCGTAATATACCTGCCGATTTTTTTTTTTAACAGTTTCTGTAGTTTCACTATTTATTCTCTAGGGACAAGTGGCCTCCCAACTCGGGCGGCCTTTCCCGCTCCACTGATGCTACGATTATGCTGACAGTCCCCAGATAAAGTTCCTGAGTCTACGGGAAGTTCCCACTGTTTGAAACGAGAGAAGGTCGGTGTGAGACTCACCCCGCAGCTATCGGACGTGTCCAGGACGTAGACCGTGTTGTTGGTGCAGCGGTAGTAGAGGTCCTCCAGATCTGGAACAAACAGGAGAGAGTGGCCTTGAGCTTAGTTATCTGCTGGAAGCATAAGAGTAACCATAGAACATAGGTAACGCGCACGAAAAATGACCACCATGTTTTAGAACCCATTGATTTACAACTGCGCATAACACATCGTCGTGTGCACGAGAGGTCCTGACGAATGGTTATATTTAGGGGCAGTGACATTTCGCGAAAAGATTTCGAGACAACATACAGTCCAAAGCACTGTAGGGTCGCCCAGCTTCTTTGATTGGCTAAAAAAATTTCTGGCGCGTGTTAACGGTTTGCGCACGAATCACGAAGGTTCAGTGTCGGAGTTACTTAGTCCTGAGTGGCTTGGTCAAAGACGGACGNAATGACCACCATGTTTTAGAACCCATTGATTTACAACTGCGCATAACACATCGTCGTGTGCACGAGAGGTCCTGACGAATGGTTATATTTAGGGGCAGTGAAATTTCGCGAAAATATTTCTAGACAACATACAGTCCAAAGCACTGTAGGGTCGCCCAGCTTCTTTGATTGGCTAAAAAAATTTCTGGCCCGTGTTAACGGTTTGCGCACGAATCACGAAGGTTCAGTGTCGGAGTTACTTGGTCCTGAGTGGCTTGGTCAAAGACGGACGCGGCACGAGCAGCCAATGGAGGTGTAACAACAGCTGAGGTGTGTATATAGTATTGAAGTCTACTGTGTGCTCAGATTTTTACGCGAAAAGTCACTGGCCCTAGTTATATTTCATAATTTTGTGAAGACGCCTGCGACAACCACCAACCAGAGCAGAGTACGAAACATTGTGACGTAACTGTTTAAATTAAAATGGAGGAACAGTTACGCTGCAAAAACAAAGAAATGCCGCAATATATAAATTTAGAGTGTACCAGTTAAAATGTTGAAATGCTACGGGCATCTTAACGATTGCAAAAGCACAGAATTTTAAGAAAAGCATAAATGTAAATAATTTTAAGCCACTGTCCACGTTCAACACAATGTAACAGTACATATATAAACTCCGTTTAATGTGTGTAAAGACATTCCAAAATATAAAAATTATTTTCCAAAACTGCCAACTGACGTCAGACTCGTCGCGTAATTTCCCTGGCTAAAAAAAAAAAAAAAAAAAAAAAACGCAAGGATTCCGGTTGTGTGAATGTTCCATCCACTGTTATGTCCTGCGCCTCGTGTGCGGTATGTTTTTTTTTTATTTGTGAGCCAGCCCTTAGCGCGGGAGAGCGGAAACAGGCAGGAAGTCAGGCGCGGCGGCCGGGCGGCAACATGGCGGCGCGCCATCCATCTTGTGGCGGGGACCGCGCGCGAAAACACGTGAACATCTGGCGCA
>NQII01002216.1:269093-298967 GCA_002778355.1 Clitarchus hookeri
TTCGGTGACTCATCGTAACGTTACCGAGCGTTACACTTTTTCATAAGTGACTCCCAGCCGCAACCTAATTTAAGACGTTGTCACGTCAAAAACACAATATCTGTCACTGCAACGAATATTCATTAAACATATTTTTTTAGTAATGCGAGAGCGTCTTTATTTATCAAGCGCGTTATTAATTTCCTTGTGGTTCGTCTAATTACATTTATTAATTGTAAAACTGCGACGCTAGCTCCACCGCGTCGTTCGTCTTTGGAATTGCTTCCATGCAAGGTGGCTTTCTCCTTGGCCGGCTCGGCTCCCCTCCTGTTTCCTCCCCTCATTTCCCTCCCTTGATTACCCCTCCTCGGTGACTCATCGTAACGTTACCGAGCGTTACACTTTTTCATAAGTGACTCCCAGTCGCAACCTAATTTAAGACGTTGTCACGTCAAAAAAAAACTTTTTAAAGGGATTAAGTTTTTGGTGGTACGCCATGAACTAGCACGCAATAAAATTTAAAAAAGGAATAAAGCTAATCAAATTGAGGCATTCTACACTTACGGGTAAATTAACATGGTGGCAGCAATTAGATGTGCTTCTACACGAATGCAGGCGTATTCATGAAGCAACGGTTAAAATTATACAAACAGAGTGGTCAGGTGTGGCATACCTATGCGAACACTTTACAAGTGTACTTTTACATTCATACAAAAATTTTATGGCCTACAATATTTTGGTTGGTATTTGTTATTATTGTTGTTGTACACCGTGGTATAGAATATATAATTAAAGATTATTAGAGTGATGTTTAAATAACGGAACTAAAATTACGTGACTAGTTTAAACCGTAATATAATTCTGAAAATCGTAGCACGAGTTGAAACCAAGAACGTTACTACAAGAAACATAATGTCAATGCTATAACACAGATAACTTAATAATTCAGAGGTTAAACCACTGGTTACTACGCCAACTTCAGCCGCATGCGCCAAGTAAATGGCGTTAACGGACGACGAAAATGTCGGAGACGCCGTTCGCCAATCAGCGCCTGGCGACCTACACGCCAGCTGGCAGCCCAGCCAATAGGGAAACTTTAGCGATAGCCGATCGGTAGAAGCAGTGATATTTCGTGAAAAGATTTCGAGACAAGATACAGTCCAAAACACTGTAGGGTCGTCCAGCTTCTTTGATTGGCTAAAAAATGTTCTGGCCCGTGTTAACCGTTTGCGCACGAATCACGTAGGTTCAGTGTCGGAGTTTCATTGTCCTGAGTGGCTTGGTCAAAGACGGACACGGCACCAGCAGCCAATGGAGGTATAACAACAGCTGGTGTGTGTATATAGTATTGAAGTCTACTGTGTGCTCCGATTTTTACGTGAAAAGTCACTGGCCCTACCGATCGGTCACGAGGTCCATTCCCGGAGCCTTGCGCAGCCAATCAGAAAACGGGTACGGCCTCATCAAAGGAACATTCCACGATATTTAGGCTCCGCCTACTCTGTGATACAGACTTCGAACGGCTGACGCTTACTCTTATCACCAAATTAAAAAAAAAAATCCGATTATCATAATGACTGAAACATTTCCTTGCGTTTCCCTTGGTACTTTCAGGTGTGCAGAAATTTACTTCTAAGCAAGCCAAATTAGAAGTGGTTCGCCTGGCCCTACCACAACAGGAACACCTGTAGGCCTACTTTTTGCGTGATTTACTAAAAATAGAGCTAAATGATGTTACAGTAAAGTGAGTACTTTTGAAATCAAGTATTGAAAATATAAATATGCTACCCAGAACTACATGTATGCAAGAGTACACGCTAGCGTGCATGATTACAGCTAAATTGGCAGCGAATTAATGAAAATAGTTGTAGGACTTGACGTTTTACTGCGACTGCAGGTTTTTAAATTTGTGGCTACGGAAGTTTCGTGTTCCTGGTTTTATGCGCATTTAAGTACGAANGGGACATGTAGATACTGTGTTGACTGTTACTATTGTTTTGTAAACTGTAAGAAGTGCACTCAATTTGCTACACTTATACACGTGATGCCATATTTCTTAATCCAATACCAACCACATACACTGAAGAGCCAAAAAAACTGGTACACCTGCCTAATATCGTTTAGGGCCCCTCGAGCACGCANCGTAGAAGGTTTTCTCGGCATTCGAAGACGGAAACTTGAAGTTCCAAATGCTTTAGCAACTTTAGACACACGTAAGCGGCTCTTCAACATCACTAAAACGCAAAATGTTTAATGTATATATTGGGTAAAAATGCATTGTGAAGTGTCTAAATTGTAGAAAACCCGAATATAATAGAAATTACTACTGGAAATATTATTTAATTTAAGTTATCTTGTGGAAAGGAAGAGCATGCATTAATTACATGAACACAGAAAATCAGAACTACTAAATTACAAGCATACCTTAAATAACACAAGAGGCGTGAAAGAAATGGGGAAATAACAAAGGAATTTTAGGAGAGTTAGAAAAAAGACAAATTCTGCATTGATATTTCCATAGTTTAACGAAAACCTATAAAATAAGAAAATTTTATAAGATTTAATATTATTATTATGAGNGCATTGATATTTCCATAGTTTAACGAAAACCTATAAAATAAGAAAATTTTATAAGATTTAATATTATTATTATGATATGAACCACCAAGGCCACCATTTTGAAATCTGGCAACAAACATGACTTCAAAATACTTTGTATAAATTTACATTGTCCCTCTACTTATGGACTTCGAACCGAAGACATTTCTATAAAGCCCAGGGCAGGTGATAATCAGATAAATAATAACTATTCGATGTTCGTTTTTTGTCTGTATTATCCTATTCGAGAACGTTACATGTTTATATTAAGTCTGATGTACATAGCTCACAAGAGAAACTCACTGTGAGTAACAGAATTGCACTGAGTGTACGCATCTGTAGGTACAAACAAATTTACTTTAAGCGTATTTGTTTCCTCTGAAAATATTTTGTTCACAAAAGTAATTTGCTCTTGTTCCAAACATCTGTGTTCATTCCCTCGAGTCAAATAACATTTAAAAATTTTTTTGTTAGCGCCAACGCGTAGTTTGTTGCTAATATTGTTTAAATATAACAATTTTATATGTATTTTCCACTTATCATCTTGGTTGTCTTAAAATTAATAAACCCCATAATATAGTCAAATGAATATTTTGTTTGGAGTGAATAAACACGTGGTTAACTGAATTAACCTGATAGAGTTTTAAACGCAGTTATACCGAATTTCTGGCGGCAATAAAATTAGCTTCATCCGGAACCGGCATTAATAGTATTGGCTGTAAAATAATGGGGTTATTTACTTTGGCTCGACAATACAGTAATTTTTATAATTTCTGCGACAATGAAGATGATAGTAGTGTTTGTTAGTGCACTTAGTAAAACTCAATCCTGGCACAAACATTTAGAGTGAAACAGTCTCAACCGAAAACCCCAAATTACAGACGGAAAACTTGACATATATAGTTACGTAATGGTTATGTATACCTTAGTTATAAAACTAAAACATTACAAGCGCATTGATAATCAATTTGACCGAGATCCGATACAACGATTCTTAGTTTGAACCTCTGTCAGGCCCAATATTTTGGTGATTAAAGAAAAGAAACTTCTTTATGTACATCAGTTGCACCAATCAAATTATACACGTTTGGAGAAACGAATTAAGAACAAGAGAATAATTTGTTTTCACAGAAACACATTATTTAATTGCCCCATTACAAACAATGAATTTGATTGCGAGAAACAAATTTTGTTTAAACAGACAAAACATTTTTCTCAATGCCAGTTATGTTGACAACCTTGCTGTGATTCTGCTGTCAAACCACTGTTAATTCTTCCGACAGGTTGTAAAGAAAGTTACTTGCAGATAAAGATCATAATAATTGGGTGGACCATGCGGCAGCGTGAAATTGTGAGAAAGGGACATGTAGATACTGTGTTGACTGTTACTATTGTTTTGTAAACTGTAAGAAGTGCACTCAATTTGCTACACTTTTACACGTGATGCTAGATTTCTTAATCCGCTACCAACCACATACACTGAAGAGCCAAAAAAACTGGTACACCTGCCTAATATCGTTTAGGGCCCCCCGAGCACGCAGAAGTGCCACAAGACGACGTGGCATGGACTCGACTAATGTCTGAAGGTATGCAGGAGGCAATTCACACCATGCATCCTGCAGGGCAGTCCATAAATCCCATCTGCGCCAATTTGAGAAAGGGTTGCACGTCTGTCACGTTTAATGATTCTCGTCAGTCGTCGTTTGACCCGTTCNAGTTTACATACATACATATTTGAATTTACATGCCAGTGGTGATCAGGAATTGTGTCTCCGTTTGATTAATTTTTTTTATATGCCTCCCTTTTATGGTGGGTGGTTAATCACTGAGCTCGTGTGAGGGGAGGGAAGGTAAACACACTAAAATTACTTATCTTACATTTATGAAATAAGCGTAGAAGGTTTTCTCGGCATTCGAAGACGGAAACTTGAAGTTCCAAATGCTTTAGCAACTTTAGACACACGTAAGCGGCTCTTCAACATCACTAAAACGCAAAATGTTTAATGTATATATTGGGTAAAAATGCATTGTGAAGTGTCTAAATTGTAGAAAACCCGAATATAATAGAAATTACTACTGGAAATATTATTTAATTTAAGTTATCTTGTGGAAAGGAAGAGCATGCATTAATTACATGAACACAGAAAATCATAACTACTAAATTACAAGCATACCTTAAATAACACAAGAGGCGTGAAAGAAATGGGGAAATAACAAAGGAATTTTAGGAGAGTTAGAAAAAAGACAAATTCTGCATTGATATTTCCATAGTTTAACGAAAACCTATAAAATAAGAAAATTTTATAAGATTTAATATTATTATTATGAGATGAACCACCAAGGCCACCATTTTGAAATCTGGCAACAAACATGAGTTCAAAATACTTTGTATAAATTTACATTGTCCCTCTACTTATGGACTTCGAACCGAAGACATTTCTATAAAGCCCAGGGCAGGTGATAATCAGATAAATAATAACTATTCGATGTTCGTTTTTTGTCTGTATTATCCTATTCGAGAACGTTACATGTTTATATTAAGTCTGATGTACATAGCTCACAAGAGAAACTCACTGTGAGTAACAGAATTGCACTGAGTGTACGCATCTGTAGGTACAAACAAATTTACTTTAAGCTTATTTGTTTCCTCTGAACAATATTTTGTTCACAAAAGTAATTTGCTCTTGTTCCAAACATCTGTGTTCATTCCCTCGAGTCAAAAAACATTTAAAAATTTTTTTGTTAGCGCCAACGCGTAGTTTGTTGCTAATATCGTTTATATATAACAATTTTATATGTATTTTCCACTTATCATCTTGGTTGTCTTAAAATTAATAAACCCCATAATATAGTCAAATGAATATTTTGTTTGGAGTGAATAAACACGTGGTTAACTGAATTAACCTGATAGAGTTTTAAACGTAGTTATTCCGAATTTCTGGCGGCAATAAAATTAGCTTCATCCGGAACCGGCATTAATAGTATTGGCTGTAAAATAATGGGGTTATTTACTTTGGCTCGACAATACAGTAATTTTTATAATTTCTGCGACAATGAAGATGATAGTAGTGTTTGTTAGTGCACTTAGTAAAACTCAATCCTGGCACAAACATTTAGAGTGAAACAGTCTCAACCGAAAACCCCAAATTACAGACGGAAAACTTGACATATATAGTTACGTAATGGTTATGTATACCTTCGTTATAAAACTAAAACATTACAAGCGCATTGATAATCAATTTGACCGAGATCCGATACAACGATTCTTAGTTTGAACCTCTGTCAGGCCCAATATTTTGGTGATTAAAGAAAAGAAACTTCTTTACGTACATCAGTTGCACCAACCAAATTATACACGTTTGGAGAAACGAATTAAGAACAAGAGAATAATTTGTTTTCACAGAAACACATTATTTAATTGNCAAATTATACACGTTTGGAGAAACGAATTAAGAACAAGAGAATAATTTGTTTTCACAGAAACACATTATTTAATTGCCCCATTACAAACAATGAATTTGATTGCGAGAAACAAATTTTGTTTAAACAGACAAAACATTTTTCTCAATGCCAGTTATGTTGAAAACCTTGCTGTGATTCTGCTGTCAAACCACTGTTAATTCTTCCGACAGGTTGTAAAGAAAGTTACTTGCAGATAAAGATCATAATAATTGGGTGGACCATGCGGCAGCGTGAAATTGTGAGAAAGGGACATGTAGATACTGTGTTGACTGTTACTATTGTTTTGTAAACTGTAAGAAGTGCACTCAATTTGCTACACTTATACACGTGATGCCATATTTCTTAATCCAATACCAACCACATACACTGAAGAGCCAAAAAAACTGGTACACCTGCCTAATATCGTTTAGGGCCCCTCGAGCACGCAGAAGTGCCACAAGACGACGTGGCATGGACTCGACTAATGTCTGAAGGTATGCAGGAGGCAATTCACAACATGAATCCTGCAGGGCAGTCCACAAATCCAATCTGCGCCAATTTGAGAAAGGGTTGCACGTCTGTCACGTTTAATGATTCTCGTCAGTCATCGTTTGACCCGTTCTTTCACGATCTTTTTCCAGCCACAGCGATGTCGAAGATGTGATATTTTACCGGATTCCCGATATTCACGGTACACTCGTGAAATGGTGGTACGCGAACATCCAATTGTTATCGCTACCTCGGAGATGCTATGTCCCATCTCTCGTGCGCCGACTATAACACCACGTTCAAGCTCACTTAAATATTGATAACCTGATATTGTAGCAGCAGTAACCGATCTGGCAACTTTGCCAAACTCTTGTTGTCTTGTATGTGCGCTGCCGACCGCATCGCGTTACTCTGATTGGTTCCATACCTCCTGTTATTTGCAAACGCACGCCCATACCAGATTTTTTGGCTCTTCAGGATATAATAATTACCCTAATCGCAATTAATTTAGTTACGGGCAAACATTCTTGTTCAGCTACATTCTGTTTTTACTCACTCAGAAAATGGCACTGAAAGCAAATAGTGACAATTATTTAATAATGAGCGGTTTCGCTTCGGGAAGCTCCGGGTGATCGGGGTCGATCCAGGAGGCGGTAATTATTGCCGGATACTTTTTTTTTGTTTTGTGGCGAGACAAGAGCAGATTAACAATGGAGCGGCTACTCGACGCGAACAAGCTCGCCCGACACAAGTGAGTAACGATAAGCTGAACGTCGATATTTGAAACACGGTTCGCAACTTGTGACCGTGAAACACGGGCCCCTGTATCGACAGCCCATGTGAACATTATGCATGACCAGACTTTTGGAAAAAGGGAAGGGGGAGAGGGGACACTTGACACATTGATTCATTAGGCATTTTGAATATTTGCACAAATATTAAAATAACAAAAAAAAAACTTTTTAATGGGATCAAGTTTTTGGTGGTACACCATGAACTAGCACGCAATAAAATTTAAAAAAGGAATAAAACTAATCAAATTGAGGCATTCTACACTTACGGGTAAATTAACATGGTTTCAGCATGCATATGTGCTTTTACACGTAGGCGTATTCATGAAGCAACGGTTAAAATGTTACTAACAGAGTAGTCAGGTGTGGCATACCTATGCCAACGCTTTACAAGTGTACTTTTACATTCATACAAAAATTTTATGGCCTACAATATTTTGGTTGGTATTTGTTATTATTGTTGTTGTATACCGTGGTATAGAATATATAATTAAAGATTATTAGTGTGATGTTTAAATAACGGAACTAAAATTACGTGACTAGTTTAAACCGTAATATAATTCTGAAAATCGTAGCACGAGTTGAAACCAAGAACGTTACTACAAGAAACATAATGTCAATGCTATAACACAGATAACTTAATAATTCAGAGGTTAAACCACTGGTTACTACGCCAACTTCAGCCGCATGCGCCAAGAAAATGACGTTAACGGACGACGAAAATGTCGGGGACGCCGTTCGCCAATCAGCGTCTGGCGACCTACACGCCAGCTGGCAGCCCAGCCAATAGGGAAACTTTCGCGATAGCCGATCGGTAGAGGCAGTGATATTTCGTGAAAAGATTTCGAGACAAGATACAGTCCAAAACACTGTAGGGTCGTCCAGCTTCTTTGATTGGCTAAAAAAATGTTCTGGCCCGTGTTAACCGTTTGCGCACGAATCACGTAGGTTCAGTGTCGGAGTTTCATAGTCCTGTGTGGCTTGGTCAAAGATGGACACGGCACCAGCAGCCAATGGAGCTATAACAACAGCTGGTGTATGTATATAGTATTGAAGTCTACTGTGTGCTCCGATTTTTACGTGAAAAGTCACTGGCCCTACCGATCGGTCCCGAGGCCCATTCCCGGAGCCTTGCGCAGCCAATCAGAAAACGGGTACGGCCTCATCAAAGGAACATTCCACGATATTTAGGCTCCGCCTACTCTGTGATACAGCCTTCGAACGGCTGACGCTTACTCTTATCACCAAATTAAAAAAAAAATCCGATTATCATAATGACTGAAACATTTCCTTGCGTTTCCCTTGGTACTTTCAGGTGTGCAGAAATTTACTTCTAAGCAAGCCAAATTAGAAGTGGTTCGCCTGGCCCTACCACAACAGGAACACCTGTAGGCCTACTTTTTGCGTGATTTACTAAAAATAGAACTAAATGATGTTACAGTAAAGTGAGTACTTTTGAAATCAAGTATTGAAAATATAAATATGCTACCCAGAACTACATGTATGCAAGAGTACACGCTAGCGTGCATGATTACAGCTAAATTGGCAGCGAATTAATGAAAATAGTTGTAGGACTTGACGTTGTACTGCGACTGCAGGTTTTTAAATTTGTGGCTACGGAAGTTTCGTGTTCCTGGTTTTATGCGCATTTAAGTACGAANTACTGCGACTGCAGGTTTTTAAATTTGTGGCTACGGAAGTTTCGTGTTCCTGGTTTTATGCGCATTTAAGTACGAATTTGTGTATTAACCACATATTTTATATTCCTAACTGTTCTGTTGCTTCATTTTGATGACATATGAACACAGTGAGAGCCTGAAACTATAACTTTAGCATGGCTTCAGAGAAGTTGAAAGTAACCTTGAACGGACTATACAATCCATTGCGTTTGTTTGCGCAATGTACAAAATTGTTATTTATTAGGGAAAGCATTGTTGATGAGCTGTGAATCTCTTGTAGTATCTTGGGAAAAATAAATAAATTAAATGGATGAGACTGTATATTTAATGAACCTTTCTTTGATGACGAAGAATATTTCATTCCAGCGTTTATATGAGTAAGTATGGCCCTGAAATGAGTGAGTGAAGAGATTTGGACTGCTCTTAACAGCGAGGTCTTGAGAGCCGGTAAGGGTTATTGAAGTGAGTATGGAGCAGCGTCGGAATGAAAGGGAGGGGGAAGGGAAATCCCTGAGAAAACCCCCCGACCAGCGGCATCGTCCGGCACGATTCCCACATGCGAAGACCCGGGAGTGACCCGGTCGGGGATTGAACCCGGTTCGTCTTGGTGGGAGGCGAGCGCAAGGAAGTAGGTTTGGTGGAATAGCGCACATTCAACGCAATAAAACGAAATTTAAAAATTTTACTGATTCACAAATACATATTTAAAACCTAACTCTAAAGTCTCTGCTAAGTGTTATTCTTGAACTCTATTGAGTTTTACTGCGAAGGAATAAAGAGCAACTACCAAAATAGAAGTGACGTTTCTCTACATTATTTGATAGGAACAACCAGTTCTACATTTTATTGCAGTTTCTGTACTTTCGCATACGCACTGCACAGTGGTTTGATACGAAATAAAAATTTCATTTCGTATTTTTTATATGATTAACAGACATGACTGAAACCTGCAATGCACAAAACTGCAATAGCATGGAGAAAAAAAGTTTTCTTTTCCCGATCATCGGCTCTTTTCCTTATTTTTCACGACTTCGCGTTATTTTGNTAGCATGGAGAAAAAAAGTTTTCTTTTCCCGATCATCGGCTCTTTTCCTTATTTTTCACGACTTCGCGTTATTTTGCTATATACTTTTACTGAAATTAATTAATTAATTTAAAAAAATACGTTTTTCTCGTCTATACTCTGAAAATAGTCAGGAAACGAGCGACTGTAGTTCTGTTCCAGAGTGTACCTATTCTAAAAATTCATTGTGAATTAAGTGCTTATTTCCGAACGGTTTTGAGCACGTAATTATGGATAGTGTGATAGTGTACATTGCAAAATTACTAGGGGCATTGCAGGGGTACCAAAATATGGCAGAAAATTGTTTGGTTGATTTGTAGGTTAAATCCTCACACATTCGTCAAAGTAAATTTTCTTAATGTATCCAACGTTTACGAAAGGAACACTTTAAAACCTGCGAAATTGTAAAAAAAAAAGTGAATTATTACTAAAGATAAACATTCTGTGAAGGCCTTGTAGCAAAATTGGCTCAATTGCAAACCATCACCAATATGCCATGACAATTTTAGTTGGTTTTAGTAAAAAGTCTCTGGACCGTGGCCACAACGACCTCTGTGTAATTCACTGAATTGTTTGAAAACAACACAAGGCAAAGAAACGTTGACCTTAATTTGGAACTGAGCATTTAATGAAACTTTCGTTCCCGCAAACCGTTTGCTCGGAGTACTTAGGAGAACACAGGCGAAACAGACGCTCGTACCGCGAACCGCAGAAGCCCACGGTAGCAAAACGGCATCACCGGCCCGCAAAAAAAAAAAAAAACGTTAGAACGCGGTTTGCCAACCAACGCGTGGCAACCTACATGCCAGCACGCAGTTCAGCCAGTAGGGATAATTCCGCAGCATACAGCAGCCAATCAGACACAAGCCCCCTTCCCAGAGACGCGGGCAGCCAATACGCGTATAGTCCACTCGTGGTTACTTCCAACTTTTCTGAAGACCTGCTAAAGTTCTACTTCCAGGATATTCCTCCGCCTAGTGCAAAGAACCGGCGCACCGCATTCATGCGCACTCAATTTAATAAACACCTCGCATAAGAACTATTTGTTACTAGGTATTACGAACTCACCTATTTTCTCCCTGTTTTTATTCGCGTTTATCATAAATTCAGTAATAGGTATAATTTACAGAAAAAATATAATAAAATGTTTAAGTTATCAAAAAAAAAAAAAAGGCTATTTTATGTAAATACAAGTATAAAACGCTTGTGACACACGACATATTTATGANCAAGTATAAAACGCTTGTGACACACGACATATTTATGAAACACCCATGCATGTCATGCATGGGGTGATTTTTCCGTTGTTTGATTCGAAAAGTGTGAGGAAACCGCGAATAGGCTATACGCGCACATCAAAGGAACCACCGTGCCATTTTGTCTCTGTGTTCTTATCTACTCTGTGGTTTGCGTAACTTCTGGCTGATTTTGATTTTATTGGATTGCAATGTGATTTATTAACAACTCTTAAAAAAATTATTCCTTCGTTTTAAGGAAAAGTACTCGTAAATATTAATCCAGAAGTGTCCGTAAACACTTCGCAAATTACACACACATTATTTTCAAAAACGGANAAGTACTCGTAAATATTAATCCAGAAGTGTCCGTAAACACTTCGCAAATTACACACACATTATTTTCAAAAACGGACTCTCCGTAAATTTTACAGACCTATCGCTGAATTTGAGATAACTCTCAATTTAATGTTTTGATTTTTCCACTACCAGTTAAAAAAAATATATAATTAAAATATCTTTAGTTTTTTTATGTGGATATTTTACTGTGTATGAAAAAGCCACTTTAAAAGTTAAAATACTTTATAGCTGAACGAGATTTGAAAACGGTTCATATAGTTACTAGCTCCTGACTCTAACTAATTACCTAAAATTTTACAAAAGGTTTTTGAGGTATAAGTTTTACATTTCTACGGCCACATCAGCAACTTTTTCAGTTTCTACTAAGGTTAATGTATTCTAAACGTTGCTAAGTGTTACAGACGCATGAAGCTGCGTTTAGATGTTTGAAAGAACAGGTCTTGGTAGCGTGGATATCTTAACTGCACTAGAAACGATAATTTTCTGGTTACAGTGGCGAAAGAAAGGTTCCTTTAGACTCGACATTGTTCATCCCTGAAACCCGAAGCTATAGGAAATACGGAAACTTTCCGTATTTTGTATTTATGGAGCTCAGCTACGTTTTTCGTCTTTACGGATTGCATTTCCGTAAATTTCCGTAAAAAAATCTCCGTAAAAATTCTGTAAATTGATGGAAATTTTCAACAGTGAGCACAAATTTACAACAAACACAATATGCCGCCAGCCTGAAATAGCAGGCTCTTCTGTCGTCCAGGATAGTTGCCATTGCAGTACACAAGGGGACAAAACGTGAGCGGTGAACGAAAATAAAAAATTAACGGATTTAGGTACGCGAGGAAACCAACTAAAACCCCAACAGTTGGGTAACTTCCGACTTACCCTTTATTCACTGCAATCATTATTTTCAGAAGTGAGTGTTATTAATATTATGAGCAACCCGAGCTTCAGGAATGCGAGGCCGCCTTGCGGATATTCGCCGTATGCTGAGGTCATTGGAAAGCGTGTAGGTTAAAGTTTAGGGAGCGGTTCCCCTCTGCCGAGCTACAGTAAGGCTGCTAAAAGCGTTGTGTAAATGGAAGGTCGTACTGTAAATCGCCCAGGAAAGGCGCGTAGACTGCGGAAATATGTCTTCTCTCCGGGCTTTGAGATGCGCAGGAGGAATGTAACGTCCGCGAGTTAAAAATTAATAAAGGCAGTGAAAACATAACAACTTGATAAAGCGTGACAATCTATCATTTATGATGTGTCGTGCGAAAATTTTCATTGAACCAACTTAAATGTACGTTGTGACGAAATATGGCGAAATACGGATAGATCCATGAAAGGGGAGGGGGTCTAAACCGCCTTAAGAGCTATTAAAATATAAAATGAAGAATAAAATTTTAAGTTTTTTAATATATTTAAACGGGATTTATTTTATTGGCTACATACTTGAATCGACAAAATCACCACGTGCGTGCAGCAATAACAAATTGTCTACTGTTTTTCGAAAAATGTGTTATAGAAACCACAGAATCGAGAAAAATACAAACCCATACTTATTTTAATATTAAAAAAAGATATATTTATACGTAACTGTTGTGTATTGTTCCGCGTGAACTCTCACATCAGACGTGCGTAGTTCGAAGCTTATGGNGGGGGGGGGTGACCCACTTCAACCCTCCTCACTCCCCAGGCGGAAATAACTTTTAACTAGGCTAAGGACATGTAGAAAAATGACTCCCAGCTAGGAAGAACGCTCCTAGCAAATTGTTTTATGGCTCGTGTAATATCGCATTTTAAGTAAACAGAATAAAAAATAAAAATAAAAAATTAACGTAATTTTTTTACAGATGAATTTAGATAGGGCGAGATTTCACGGAAGGGTGAATAAGACACAAGTCTAGCTGCATATGAGAAAATTGCAATGCGCAAGTAATATTTGAACGAATGGCGTTGTGAATATCGCAAAACATTGCTTTCCTTGCTTGCTCGATAGAGACTTGACTAGCACCAACCGTGACCGGCATAGTCAAAAATAAAAAAAAAAACCGAGAACATCAAAACAATAAGACAATAAGATACGTTACTGCTGGCGTTTCNGCATAGTCAAAAATAAAAAAAAAAACCGAGAACATCAAAACAATAAGACAATAAGATACGTTACTGCTGGCGTTTCCACGCGAATCATCCAAGTCAGCATTCTTGTGTTGAAAATAACGAGCCAAATGGCTCACTTTGGTACGCTCTTATCATATTAAAAATTAAAGTCCCAGAGGGGCAAATTTTAAATGAAAGTTTTGTAAGTAATTAAATTGTATTAAATTTCACAAACGAAAAGTATAAAAAAGCATCAAAGGAAACGANAAAATAACGAGCCAAATGGCTCACTTTGGTACGCTCTTATCATATTAAAAATTAAAGTCCCAGAGGGGCAAATTTTAAATGAAAGTTTTGTAAGTAATTAAATTGTATTAAATTTCACAAACGAAAAGTATAAAAAAGCATCAAAGGAAACGAAATAGTTAGAATTACTGGAAAACCATATTATTATCAATTAAACTACAGATATAAATAGTGATTATCATACCTCCTTACTGCAATCTACAAATATAAATAGCTGCAGAAAATTAATTATAGAAAACCTGCTCCAATTTGCTTTCCAGAGCGCAAGCGGTAGAGAACCCGGAGAGCCACGTACATTTACCTGGTTCCTATGAAGGGGTAAACTACACTATTTTACTCACTCATCAAGTATACTACGTCCATTTGATGTGCATTTTACTTACTGTAGTTCATATGAAGGGGTAAACTACACTATTTCACTCACTGTAATTCATATGATACAGGTAAACTACACTATTTTACTTACTCTAGTTCATATGAAGGGGTAAACTACACTATTTTACTTACTCTAGTTCATATGAAGGGGTAAACTACACTATTTTACTTACTCTAGTTCATATGAAGGGGTAAACTACACTATTTTACTTACTCTAGTTCATATGAAGGGGTAAACTACACTATTTTACTTACTCTAGTTCATATGAAGGGGTAAACTACACTATTTTACTTACTCTAGTTCATATGAAGGGGTAAACTACACTATTTTACTTACTCTAGTTCATATGAAGGGGTAAACTACACTATTTTACTTACTCTAGTTCATATGAAGGGGTAAACTACACTATTTTACTCACTGTAGTTCATATTATACAGGTAAACTACACTATTTCACTCACTGTAGTTCATATGATACAGGTAAACTACACTATTTTACTTACTCTAGTTCATATGAAGGGGTAAACTACACTATTTTACTTACTCTAGTTCATATGAAGGGGTAAACTACACTATTTTACTTACTCTAGTTCATATGAAGGGGTAAACTACACTATTTTACTTACTCTAGTTCATATGAAGGGGTAAACTACACTATTTTACTTACTCTAGTTCATATGAAGGGGTAAACTACACTATTTTACTTACTCTAGTTCATATGAAGGGGTAAACTACACTATTTTACTTACTCTAGTTCATATGAAGGGGTAAACTACACTATTTTACTTACTCTAGTTCATATGAAGGGGTAAAATACACTATTTTACTCACTGTAGTTCATATTATACAGGTAAACTACACTATTTTACTTACTCTAGTTCGTATGAAGGGGTAAACTACACTATTTTACTTACTCTAGTTCGTATGAAGGGGTAAACTACACTATTTTATGCACTGTAGTTCATATGATGCAGGTACATGCGTGTGGCTTTCCAGGAAGAAAAATTTTGCCGATTTGCGTCTAATCTGTTATCTGGAGCTACCTGCGTTTGGTGCAATACAGCAAACATGAACACACAAAGTGCCCGCGAAAAGGCAACAAGGAAAAACAAGAAAATAAAAATTTACGTCCCTAAGTAGAGGGCTTATAAGAAATAGCATTGATGATAACGCAAAATAGTCGGTAGGCTCCACATTGTGTTTGTTCTCGCCGCCATAATATTATGCAAATAGCATGTATCGTATGTAGATGTCGGTGTCGTTCTAACGTAATAACTGCAAAAAGGTGGAAAACTTCTCGGTTTTCCGATGCTACTGTTAATGTACATAATAATTGGGTCATGTTACCATTGAAATTGATACCGCTCACTGCAAATCATCGATTTTATAAAAGCGTACTCCACCCTGGTTTAGCCATTATTTTGAAGAAAAAAAACTAAGAGAAAAATTATGTCTACGAAGACTATAACTGATCGAAAAAATAGAATAAGTTTAATAATGGCGACGAATGTTCCCACACGCTTATCTGCTGAGCTATCTGCGTACTTATTAAGGCGCGATCATGTGAGCAGTCTCTGCTACTCTCAAATCCGGTTAATTTTTGGAATCCATTTAGTTTCACTAGTTAGCTTTTCAGTTAGAACATGATCAGAACTTCTGTAGAGGATAGAGGAAAACAGTCATTCCCCAGAAAACTTTCGTAAGATAAACTGAATCTCACATATCCTATTTAGAAACAAATCATACAAATTTAAAAATCACTGAACTCAACACGTGGCTAGGCAAAACCGTCGCGGTGGAAGAAAATAATTAACACGTTTTCCGGTTGCAAAGCTATCGCTGTTCAAATGGCTGTGGCGCACGCAAGCATGGTAAATGAAGCTGTACAGGTGAGTCGCAGACGTGAACACTGAACAGGTGTATCCCGTTTCAAGTTTAACCCCTTTCTATCTTGCGACTCAGTGTGAAACTGGAACGCAAAATTGCGTAGAACGAAACGTTCGAATTCATGCCACGATCCGAAGCTAAAAAACGCGCGCAGACGACGCCGAGGAAAACGTTTTGTTGAACAAAAACCAAGTTTCTTTGACGCAACCAAGTTAATTGTTTGTATAATTATTTAAAATGCACAGAAATAAAATCAATTTAATTAAAAAGTATTGTATAAAGTACCATTTCCTCTATGTACAATTAGGTAAAAGCATAATTTTTTTTAAAAAATTGAACAACTAAAAATTTTAAATAAAAATTTTGATTTAATTTATTTTGCAGGTAGTCAAAGTGCCGCATCTGCATGTAGGTATACTGCTAATTACAAAATTAATTTTTTTAATACGATTAAAATTACAGATTTTTCTATGCCTGTAAAAAAAAAGAGTGTCGACAGCTCGCCTGGCGGTTGAATGGACAGACTGGGTGGATGCTGACAGCTCGTCTGGTGGTGAAACCGAGAAATTTACTCCCCCTATGTGTTGAAAATATAATCCAATATAGAGGGTGCCGACATGACAACCTATATGTTAAAAACATAAACAAATATGGCTGCCGCCTAGTGGTTATACCACCAGCTCGCCTGGTGACTAAATCGCTCATTAATACGCTAGTGCCGCCTAGGTGTTGAAAATTAAAACAAACGACAAACGAAAAAAAAAATTACACGAATTCTGCATACGATGGAATGAGTATTGGTGAGGGGGTGGAAGACCGCCGACTAATTAACGAAGGCAGGTAATCGACCGATTAAATTACCAATAAAAAAATTGGTGAGGGTGGTGGTGGAGGGACTTCAGGTAAATGTAAGTTTTTAAATAAATTATTTAATAATTTTTAATATAATTTTTAAGACATTTTAAAATAAACTTTAAATAATTTCTTTATAAATTTTGTAATTTTCGGGGATTTAAAAAAATCGGTTCAAGGTCATTCGAGGTCACAGGGATGGGGTTAAGGTCAATATCAAAGGTCAAGGTCGAGAGATCACCTGAATCCAAGATGACTGTTCGGTGACGTCACAACATGGCGTCCGGCGCCGGCGCCTGACTCCCAGCCCCTTATGCCAAACTCGCCATGATTATTCTAATAATAAGTTAATTGAAGATTGTTTTAATTATTTTTGAAGTGGTCCGTGATTCACCATTTCTATACAACTCCACTGGAAAGTATCACAGAGGTGGAGTTGCTGACGGAAAGACCGTGCGCTAGTTCTTCACCCGCACTTTTAGCCCCGCCTCGGCCACGCGAAATACCTCCTCTCGGGGGCGGCACCTTTCACCCGCTAGAATATTCCCGAACGTTTACGCAGGCAGACACGCCCTTTCCTGTCTTCCCCCCTTCCTTTGTTTTCCTTTCTCGCCACGTTACAGCTACGCAAATGTTTCGCGGGGCGTCACCCCGCTTCTAAAGTTCGTTGCGTCTCCCGCTTCTGCCCCTCCCCTCGCGGGGGTTCTTCCACTTCCCCGCTGAGGGTATGTAGGAACAAGATAAACACAATTATCACTCCCCGAGAGTATGCCCGCCCGCGGGCTCACGCCTTTAGTCGGTTGCGAGAGTTTCAGAAGGGAAGGGGAAGGCGGTGAAAGGGAGAATTTAGATAGGGGGGAGTGACGGGGGAGGTTTGAAACCGGGAACCACGTCTGCCAGGACGAAAGTTTTGACCACCGAGTTCATTAGAGAAGCGTCTCTCCACATTCTCTCTTTCACGCAAACGAGCGTACAGGATGTCCACGGTAAACTGAGCGCTGTTAAAAGCTCTGCTTAACATCTACTTGTATTTACATTGCATATTCTTCCACCACATGCGAAATTAACATTGCCCTAGCCTGATCACTTTATTCGTGCGCCGGCGAGGGTAAACTGTGAAATCATTACAAAAGTAAATATTTCAGAAATTTGCTTATTCTTACACATATATGTACTAAAAAAATAGAAAGCAAGATAAATAATTTCAGTATTCACACACGTCAACGTAACACTTTTTATTCGACGTAAATAAATGGAACTACTTTCCCTTCATCGTTACCAACTTTGCTGGGCGCATACAAGTCAGTATGCCCGTTAAACTGAACGCAGCTAGAAGCAGTGTCATTTTACAAAGGTTGATTTCAATAGTGCTAATTTTACCTTGAACAGCCTTTAGTAGTCCTAGAGTCCAAATATTGTGTATATAATTGCATTTTCCTCCAATAAAAATTCTTACACTTTATACTATTGTAGTAGGCCTAATTTAATATCAAATACAATTTTTTTATGTTTTGCTGCAGCTATAACAACAAATACTAAATAATTTGAAGAGATGAGAAAATTTACTAAGTAAACTAATGCCATGGGCTACCACATGACACATACGTAAATACCAAATTACAAGCCATATATATGATAAAATATGTTGCATATATGTATACAAATGCTTGCATATTTTAAATACTTTTTTTTTTACGTATAAACTTTTGTTCAGTGATTACATATACGTCAAGCGGTAGCCACGTACCATGCGTACAAATTGAACAAAGTTTGGTACAAATATTAAAATATTAATTATTTTGTTTTCAACGCTCTTAACAGATTCAGTTACAGTATGCACAGTAGTATACATAAAGTATCGGGAGTTTATTTCAGGTGGTTGCTATACGCTGCGATGTTCAATGCCGAACGATCTCAGGAGCCGGTGTGACGCAGCGGCTGGAGCAATCGCCTCCCAGCAAGGCGAGCCAGGTCCGATTCCCGTCGGGGTCTCTCCCGGAATTTCACACGTGGGAATCGTGCCGGACGATACCGCTGGTCGGCGGGTTTTCTCGGGATCTCCCTCCCCCCCCCACCTCCGTCGCGCATCCTCCGCTGTCGCCGTTCTCTTTGCTGATGTCGCTCGCTGCACAATACTTCGCCCGATTACCGCACTTCAGCCAGATGAATACCGCAAACATTCCAGCGCTTCTCCATACTCACATTGCTTGACCTTCATCGTGTCTCAAGACCTCTTAACTCCACTCTCCTTATCCACTCCATTCTCCTTATCCACTCCATTCTCCTTATACACTCCACTCTCCTTATCCACTCCACTCTCCTTATCCACTCCACTCTCCTTATCCACTCCACTCTCCTTATACACTCCACTCTCCTTATTCACTCTACTCTCCTTATCCACTCCACTCTCCTTATCCACTCCACTCTCTTAATACACTCTACTCTCCTTAAAGCCTTTCCTGTGGGTAACCTGTTCGAAAACCATGTTACTGTCCTAGACTGCGGATTTCNGTGGGTAACCTGTTCGAAAACCATGTTACTGTCCTAGACTGCGGATTTCCCATTTTACAAGCGCCGAACACGAAACCTGCGACTCACTGATTGTGATGATAGAGATTCTGCGTCTACTTAGATACAGCATAAACTGGATTGCAAAACCTGAAACTATAAATGAATATGGGTCTGAATAAATTAATAAAGGCATAGCGTAATTTTTTTTAGCAACCAATTTATTTGTTTGTAGGCCTAAGCGGGCAAACAAATAGACAGACGCCCTTACAAAATATTACCTTTGGCTAGACAAAAAGTGATATCTAGCAAAGTTTAAGTAATTAAATATTCAAATTGCAATATTTTAACAACGCAACAAGCGCGTACTAAACGGGCTAGAATCGGGCCAGTAAAAGCTTGCCAATATATCTTTTGCAGCCTATTCTGGCGCGAGAACTTATGCCGGAATTGGGCACATATAAAAACGGAACGTCGACCAGCTGTTTACCGACAAAAATACACCAGAAGTTAACCGGCAAGATACAAAAAATAACAGCTATTTCTTGCGGTTATCATGNTGTTTACCGACAAAAATACACCAGAAGTTAACCGGCAAGATACAAAAAATAACAGCTATTTCTTGCGGTTATCATGAAAAAAAAAATGAACATGCGGATTAAAAAAAAAAAAAATTGAATCAAAAAGGGGAGGCTTTCTGCTTCACTTTTGGNAAAAAAAAAATGAACATGCGGATTAAAAAAAAAAAAAATTGAATCAAAAAGGGGAGGCTTTCTGCTTCACTTTTGGCCCAAAAAGAATATTTATTTACTGGTCAGATAGCATATAATCACAATGAATGAGCCAATAAACTTGTTTTGTGTTAAAACATAAGAAAAGCATATTTTCTGTTAAATGCATTCCGTTTTTCTCCGAAGAGTTTACTTATCTTAATGCATTATGTACATTGCCAAAATCTGCACTGCTATCCCGTTTTCAACAAGTTAGTCATCGAGTTAATAAATTTTGTCGAAAAATATTAATATTCTTGGGTAAACGAAATTAGAAAAATTAGAAAATTATTGTATGTTCACTCAAAAGAAATATGTTTGAGTTATATAAACCTCTCTGTTGGGACTAAAATGCATTTCGAAACAAAGTATGGGGGTGAGTAAATTTTACATATTTTTCTGATGGAACACAAACAGGTAGTCACTTTTCCCCGTGACCCGTGCATTGTTGTCGCGTCGACACGTAACGCGGAAATTGCAATACGCTGACCTTCAGAAAAACCTACATCATATCTCGAACCGCGTAAATGAGTTTTCCTACCGGCAGTTATTTTCTGCGGTGTTTGCGAAAGAATTCGACGCATCCCTACGGGGCAGCCACCGACGCGAGAAAGGGCCAATTAAAACAGCAGTAAGTTAGGCACCCAGTCCGCTTCGTCGGGCGTGTTTTGCGGAAAAAACATGACAACACTGCATGGCTTATCTACCCCCCTCCACGTGCAGCGAGTTGCAGCGGCCCGCTTAGCCGATACAACACTCGCCCCGGCGCGATATTATTTCTGACGGGCTGACATTAATAACCGACTGGGAACAAGCTCCCCAGATATTGCCGTTATCGGCGAACCATTATTAGTCAATGCGTCACACAGGCGTCGACCTTTTGTCTCGGCGATATTTCACCGAGTTCGGACCAGTTACTCATTGTGTCGCTTTCGAACCTAACAAATTAAAAAGGCCGGCACTACAAGACAAAATTGCTTCCATTAAAAAAATCCCATATAGCATTAGCAAGTCACTCCTAACAAAAATGTACAATATATATTTTGCAGTTTTTACAGCGGCTTGTTTTTTTTTTTTTTTTTTTAAGCCGTAAGGTAACTCGATTTTGACATGACGGCTGACAATTTTCACATTCCAATGTTAGTCGTAAAACTGCGAAACTCTAAGAACTTAATTAGGACTATGTTTGCTAACCAGTACTTGTGTTTATTCCGACTATATATTTCTTATCAGATTGCTAATACAATATAAGTAAAACATTATTGCTCGTTAATCTTCTTTATTAAAGGCACGTGGAACGCGTGAACATAGCTAAAATAACCGTTTCCTGGATTTGTGGAATTTAATGTAGTCGGAGCTCGTCTCTTTCTTAATTCCGAGGTCAACCTACCTCTTGGCACCACAAACAAATTAACTTAAAATCTTGTATTCCCTTTCGAGAATAAGGGACATAGAAGTTAAGAATAGAACAAACCCGTATAAAGATATTCTATGATACATTGGCAAAGGAAAGTGCATCGAAATACGAAGGTAACAAGGAAGCGATNAAACCCGTATAAAGATATTCTATGATACATTGGCAAAGGAAAGTGCATCGAAATACGAAGGTAACAAGGAAGCGATGAACAGTCAAATAACTTTTATTTTCGAATTTAAGTTTCGTCAAATTTCATGTAAATAACTATAAAACGCAACGACACTGAACAAACTAACAAACTGAGATGGAATTTTAAAAAACAGGTTAAGCCAAATGGGAAATATTTATGAATTTTTATACTTTTTATCTTGCACTTGGGGTTGTTTTGCAATGTCTCTACTAAATAAAACTTGTAAAGTAATTCATTTTTAAGTTACTCAAATTTATNCACTTGGGGTTGTTTTGCAATGTCTCTACTAAATAAAACTTGTAAAGTAATTCATTTTTAAGTTACTCAAATTTATTTTTTAGTTATGGAAGATATTTCTTATACCGTGAACCAAATAAATAATGAAAAATTTTATTAAGTTCGTTGTATTCATTTCACAGAGGGCCAAGTTGTTAAGATAGCCCTTGCCGTAAACGCAGGACAAAATATTTGGAACACATATTAGTAGGCGATGTCTTATTAAGCTACGCCAAAGTTCAAAATTCCGACTGTGAAGCTACACAGACAAGGTACTAACTGTTTTTATAAATATTCCAATATCGAGGCATTTAAATGAGTTAAATTAGATTAGCTATTTTAAGCAATAAAAACTAACTGCATGGTTCAGACAGTCAAATTATTTTACGTAAAGATTTAAATGACGGCTGAAGAAAAAGAACGATATTTTCTATTAATATATTTATGCAGGGCCACAAAGAACCAAAATTAAAATAGCTTGAAATAATTTTTAAGTGAGTTTCGCTGATCGTAAAGAATCTATCATTTCGCGCTATAATTCGGTAATACGTTTGAAGTCGTACAAGGAGTGTTCGTACATTTCTCACATGCCACTGGACTTTTGGTCATCTAACAGAACCAACAGGAGTGGGAACCAGACAGGCGAAATCTGATTGGTGCTCGGAAGATTTACTATATCGTGTGGCCGAGTCGAACAGTACAATTAATTCTTGCTGTAGTTTTAAATTTTTAGTAAGACCGCGGTAAGGGGGGGGGGAGTTCCATGCTCTGGGGTGCATGGGTCTGCCTCTGTTTGCCCAATAGTCGCTCACCATTTGCGGTCGAGTGGTCAGACCCCGCGAAGCCCACAATTGCCATGGGAATTAAGTAGTATGGTCTACTCGCTGATTCTTCACACTTTTTGAACCAACCTCTTGAAAAATCACGGCATGTATAGCGCGTTTGGTTATTTCCTAAATATGTCATGTATAGCAAGCTTTTTATACTTAGTCGAAAAAAAAGTAACAAATTTTTTTTTAAGTTTCAGCTGTGTTTGATTTATAAATTGTAACACTCCATTCTCAATTAACGTGAACAGGAACCGAAGATAAAATGGTTGTGTAGGTAATGCTCGGTAATGAATAGTTCTTACGTAAAAAATATATTGAACTGAGTGCGCACGAATGCAGTGCGTTGTCCACCATGGTGTAATTTTTCAGAATTCGTTTGCTCAAGGCGGGGGAATATCCTGAAAGCATAAATTCAGCAGGGCTTCAGAAAATAAAAAAATCTGGAAGTGACCATGAATGGAGGAACACACCGTGGGTGATCGGTTGGCTCCGCCAAATGCTCTCTCTAGCGACCGATCGAGGGAAGAGATCTGGAGGGATCCCCTTCCCTCCAGGATAGGTCGGGTCGTTGAACTGCTTTAACGTTCCGGCGGTGTCATATATGTTCACAAGAATGGGAGGGGGGGAGGTGGAATTCCGGCCAGACCACACGCCTTGTGCTGAGTACGGGGAACTTAGTCAGCGCTTGTGGAAGGATGGGCCACGCGGTACTCCTGTGAATCAGCTCGGGGCTTTGGAACTGGTCAATTCAGCTGCCGCAAGCTGGGACACTTGCGATGAAAGGGCGCGACCCATTTGCCCCACAGATTGGGCGGTGGCGGAGGTAAGGCCTTTACGGCTGAGAGCACCGCGTAACAATACAAAAGCATGGGCAGAGGTGAAGAGCAAAACAAATTGGTACATCTGCTTAATATCGTTTAGGGCCCACCCGAGCACGCAGAAGTGCCGCAAGACGACGTGGCATGGACTCGACTAATTTCTGAAGGTATGCAGGACGTAATACACAACATGAATCCTGCAGGGCAGTCCACAAATCCAATCTGCACCAATTTGAGAAAGGGGTTGCACGTCTGTCACGTTTAATGATTCGCGTCAGTCGTCGTTTGTCCCGTTCTTTCGCGATCTTTTTCTGGCCGCAGCGATGTCGAAAATGTGATGTTTTACCGGATTCCCGATATTCACGGCACACTCGTGAAATGGTCTTACGTGAGCATCCAAATGTTATCGCTACCTCGGAGATGCTACGTCCCATCTCTCGTGCGCCAACTATAACACCACGCTCAAACTCACTTAAATCTTGATAACCTGCCATTGTAGCAGCAGTAATCGATCTAGCTGCCGACCGCATCGCGTTACTCTGATTGGTTCCATACCTCTGTAATTTGCACACGCACGCCTATACCAGTTTTTTTGGGATCTTCAGTGTATATACAAGATGATTCGTGACGATGTGGCCTAACCGAAGGAGTTGATTAATCATGTCAATAGGAGTAAAGAACATGTCACTTCCACATGGTACAATTCGCAGTACGCATGCTTGCAGTGAAACGCACTGGCGCCGGAGGTGGAGTGTTTGAACATCTCCTGTAAACGCCGACTAACATCTGAAGCACTAACATGTACTTTTCTACCATTACATGTGTAGTAAAAAGTTCATTGTTACCGCAACATGGCTGTTCGTGGTTTCTTAGTAGTCCATGTTATGCTACTTTCTCTGAATATTTATCCTCCACTAAATCCTCTATTATTGTGATTACAACCAATGTTGATACATCATTTTTACTTCTATTGAGCTGGGTAATAATCTCTTTCAGTAAGGCCATAGCGTCACGAATCACCATAAAGTAGAGCTTATTGTGCCGAGGGTCGGTGCCCTCCACAGGACTTGCATCCCCAGAGGTCAGATGATGCACTTGTCCGTGAGTTCGGAATGTGTAAACAGATCGGCCAGGAGAATCCACAAAGCCGTCTGCACAGAAAGAGGCGAACGATAAGGCTGAATTGTAAATTCCTGATGAACTGCCTGTAAACAGCACTCTCGTCAGAGTAGCCCATGAGAAATTCCTTTAAGACTTCAGGACATTCACCGAGAGGAGGTGGCTGGATTTTACCCCTCATGAGGGTGGCCATCGCCACAGACGCACCCTCCGTGCGTAATGTCCAGCTAAGGCTGGTAGGAGGCTATCGCCAAAGGCACCCCCATGTGTAAGGCTCCAGCGGAAGCATGGAGGTTTACCACTACCACGGGCACACCCTCCATTATATATACACAGAGTGATTCTAAAATCATGGGACAAACATTGAGGGGTGGTAGAGCTCACTAAAACAAACAATTATTGTATAGGAATATATGGCCGGAAGTGACAGGTTGAGGCACAAACCGAAAAAAATAACACATTAATGGAAACATAAAATGTTCATTAACAGCATTCTTAACGAGTGATTCCGTACAGAATATGTTAAAACAGTTGCTGGAAATACATCCACCAACAGTCGCGCATGCTTGGCGACCTCTACATATGGCGTGATTGGCTGGCAATGGTGGCGTGCGTTAAATACCCGGCGTATTTGAATCTGTTCGCCAGTCACTCCATCGACGCTACCAAGCTTGTATTACTGTCGGTGGTAGCAATTTTGTGCAATTATTATAAAAATTGCTGTAAAAAGGCATTTAGCGGCGACGTTGTAAATAAACAATGTGTTGCATTTCATGTGTTATTTGTGTGTTTGTGCCTCAACACGTCACTCCCGCCCATATATTCCTATATAATAATTGTTTGTTTTAGTGAGCTCTACCACCCCTCAATGTTTTTCCCATTATTTTAGAATCATCCTCTATATATATGTGGGGGAGGGAGGGAGCTGTGCCTTGGTTATGCGTTATAACCAAGGAAGTTATAAGCAGTATACATCTGGAGAGGACCTGCTGCTGTGTTGCATGCTGTGCCGGCTGAAACCAGGAGTCGGGGCTTATTCCCTGACTCAGTATCGGAAGAAATACTGATGGCGAGGAAAAAAATGTCGCTCAAAATGCGCGAAAAAACATCTAAACTTAATCACGTCGTGATAATGAAGGAAATTTAAGAAAAAATATTTATTAAACGTATGCACAAAATAACGGGAAAGTTGCAGCGCAGACAGTAAATTTTTTGTGGTGTTTTGTTTGCAGAGAGGACTGGGGATGTATTTTCATATCGTGTAGAGAAAAGAAAATTACATAAAGGTAGCAGAATTGTTGCGAGTGGTCTGGTCTTCACGTCATGGATGATAAGTTTACATCATTTTATGGTGAATGTGAATTATCGGGCATCATGATTAAATAGTGCGTCAGACTCGTTATATATTTTCAACGGTAATACTATAAAAAAAACAAATGCTCAACCCCACTTTCTGTTCCTTAATTACAAGCCTAATTACATAGTGCACTACCGCAGTTACTTGGCGTAGGGTCAATATTTTGCAGGGACATGAATTTAAAAAATTGCCCAAGAACTAGACAATAATGCATAACAGTAAGGTATGTTTTCATGTAAACCTTTTGATTGCTGCAGCGTTTTGAGTGGTTAAAATTTATATATTTTATTTATCCTGTTGACTAATTTTTAACAAACTACAGCATCAAAATGTAGGTTGAAAATTGTAATATTGAGCATACAAACACGAATATAAACTTGTTACCATTACTTTACGTATACAAAGGAGAAAATGATTGAAATATGAAATAATGAAAGTAAAAAATATGAAATTATATTTCATCGTAGGCTAATATAAAAAAATCTGCTTTATTAACATGTTTGCAAAAAAAACTTTGTCTAAGCGGAAAATGGTAACTCAGTTAACTAATAACCGTGCAGGTAAATTTCACACAGTAATTTGCAACTGTGACACATTTAATACATAATGCTATGAAAATCAAATTTAGTGTTATGGAAAATAAAAAAAGTACGGTTTAATGATTTGGAAGTCCGTAAAATTAATGAGCCGAAATTAATTTTTGATGTGCTAAATGAGAGGTTTAAAAATGTTCAGTAACGTTAAATAAAAAATCACTATTTTTTATACTAAGTTTTAAAACAAATTTGTTAAAAAAACATTTTTTAAGTGAGATGTTTATTGTTTGCTACATCAAATATTTTTTTTTCTGTTCCAATAAAAATTTAAGACTTATCTATAAGCAGCTATGGAATGTCTCATTTATGATTTTTTTCCAGTTTCACCCTCTCCACGACTATGGCCTATCCAGATATTTACTTTAGTCCATTCACGGTTACTTCCAAGTTGTTTGAAGCTCTGTTAAAGGTCTACTTTCAATATATTCCTCCGCCTTTTGCAAACAAAGCTTAACCGGGTATAGAAAATTACACCAAAGCGACAACGCGCCGCATTTGTGCGCACTCAGTTTAATAACATTTCGCATAAAACATATTTCTTACTGCGCATTAGAAACACATATTTTTTCTCACTCTTTTTATTAGTTTTGATTATAAGTAAAACTTAATCATTTGTAAATAAAATATAAGTAAAAGTTCAATGTAACTAAAAAATAAGACACTTTTATGTTAATAGGAGTATACAACGCCTGCGATGCTTGACATATTTGAGAAAAAATTAAACATATCATAAATGGGGTGATTTTTCAAAGGTTTGGTCCAAAAAGTGTGAATAAACCGCGAATAGACTATATATACAACCTCCTTGGTTATGACTAGGGCCAGTTATGTTTCACAAAACGCTAGGTTGAATCGACAGTTAGTGGTCACCGTTTAAAATCATCGAATACTTGAGCACCGTTGAGGATGAAATTATGTGTAGATGGAGCAGCGATGGAATGTAAGGGTGGGAGAAATGGGAGCACCCCGACAAAATCCCGCCGGCCGGTGGCAACGATCGTCACGTTTCAGGAATCCGGAAACCTGGGTCGCCCCGCGGGATTCGAACCCCGATTTTGCCTTGACGAGAGGCGAGTACTCTTACTACTGCGCCACCGCGGCCTGCGAAACACTGGGAACGCATGAACTATCCAGTGGTTTACAGTGGCGTAACCAGGAAATTCTTAACGGGGTAGTTACGCTGAGTGAAGGGAAAGGGGAATAGTTTCACTGTTGTCAAGGGTGATGATGCACGTGCTAATTAACACGAAATACTAGGAGAATAATTACTTCGCATTATAATAAAACGAGCTATAGTCTACTGCAAATGTATATTCTGCTACAGTGTAAGGCATGCTAACATCTTATAAAAATACTTGCTGCCAACTGTAGTGACAAAGGTGGAAGTTACAACCTCAATATCGCTCCGTCTGGATACACCCCTATAGGTCCATACCTTATTATTGACTATAGTCTATTCACGGATACGTACAACTTTTCTGAAGCCCTGCTAAAGTTCTACATCCAGGATATGCATCCGCCTCATGCAAACCAAACTTCACCAAGCCAAGGTAATTACACCAAAGGACTACGCACCACATTCGTGCGCACTCAGTGTAATTATATTTGCACAAAAACTGATTCTTTCTAGGCCTTTCCAACTTCACATATGTTCTTATTTTTTGTTCATATTAATTATAAATGAAATACTTTAATTATTTTAACATATATATATATGATTGAATTTAAACAAAAATAAAATATTTTTATGTTCTTTTATGTCAACACACGTATAAAATGCTTATAATACATGGCATATTTAGAAAACAACCATACACGTTGACGCTATTGCCCACCTGTAGCACACAGAGTGGTTCATAGGGTCGGAGTTAATTCCTCCAGGCACAGACTATAAGGTGCCTTGAAGGTTGAGGGTGTATCAATAAGGTGGTCTTTTGGTGTTTCACTTTACTGGATGGATATATTGTCTCGAGTTAAAAAAATCATACAGAAACACTTCCGAGGTGTGGTACTCTATTTTGGCTAACTCGGATTAACTGTGGGCGACGTCGTGGTGGAGAGGGGCTTCTCTGGACGGCGACTTGATACTTAACTCTGCTGGTGTGGTATGTTGTCGGCTGTGGATGAGATCCGGCGATGTGGGCGGCCTTGGAAAAGGCCCACGTTTGGTGCCGTCTCCCATGGACTGCTGTTCTGGGTTCGTTCTTACGTCCTCTCGCGATTTCTTGACGTAACTCTTTCTCGGCTAGGTGATAATAAACTGTTCCTGTTCACTAACTGTCCTACTGACGAACCCATGTAATGATGTACTGTTGTGGCCGGGGGTCCGATCTCCCCCGGCCACACTCGGCGTGGCTGACCTCTCTGTGTGCGGTACTGACGAACTGCCCGATGGTCTACCGATGACGAACTGTTCTCTCTGTGCGGTAATCTTCTGACTGATGGCCACCCTCCCAGCAAAGAGGCATATATCCTTTCTAGCCTCTCTCCCTAATTTCCTGCACACGTCTCCTTATTGTGACGAGGGGGTAGGTGAGAGGAAGCAGAACCATACACTTCAAAAACGTGCCATGGTTCCCCGAAGGTTGGGGGGGGGGGCAGTGGTGATCTTGCCCCTTGAATTTACCATCTCAGCTTATTCTTCCACGGTGCGCGTTTTCTGACTTCAGGTGAACTACGTCTGCTTATCTCACGATATCTCGGCGCTTACAAATTTTACTTGGCTTACTAGGGGGAGGTGGGTGGTGGGTGGGAGGCCTATGCAGCAGGACACGTGTAAGGCTTGACCTCGGGCTCCTACCTTGGCTTGCCCTTTCTCTGCAGTGATTACGACTGACACGTGTCTCTCTACACTGGTTT
>NQII01002216.1:298983-312143 GCA_002778355.1 Clitarchus hookeri
GGGGGGGGGTGTTGGTTGGTGACAGCGCCGCTTCTAATACCTAATTACGTCACGCGTCAATGCCATACATTGGGTGAATTTTCAAAGGTTTGATTCAAAAAGTGTGAAGAATCCGCGGATACAGTTTACTGTCTTTATGTATGTCTGTAATTTGTTCAACCAGACCACTCGAAATACGTTATAATTCGCGCAGTCTGTTGACACTTTGCAAATAATACACTATTAACCATGAAGTATTATTGACACTTTTGTGTACTGAAAAATAGCTTGTCCAGAAATTGCATAGTAAAATATCACTACTACTACTACTAGGTGAAAACACGGACGGGTACTTACTCAACTCGCTGATTTCTCTGGTAATAAAAGTTATTTATTTTATGTACTGATAAGTGGATATTAGATTGGAAACTTTTATCTGAATCAGATAATTAATTTTATTGATATAAGTAGTTAGTTGTAGCATTATATATATTAAATATGGTTATGAAGCTGCAATGTGCTATTCGAAAATCAATATATCTGGTTTTCTTATCATTTAATTTTATTCAACTGTGTTTTGTTCTTTCAACACCAATTTTATACTGATTTGCTAACAGGAAGATTTTGGGGGATTAGCTATTCAATATTATTGTTGTTTTGATAACATAATATAGGCTTCATAATGGGCATCATTAATAAGTATTGAACTTTTATTACCATTGCTATTTGATTTATTTGATCCTTTATTTATAATTATAACTTATATATTAATACAAATAAATAATTTAATGAATACTGTATGTGTTTCATTTGCGTTTGTTTTGTTAAGTTAAAATAAAAAATTAAACCAAAATTATTAAATTGCTTATTTGTCAAAAAACATTTTCTCTTCTTTATTATTTGAGGTTTGACCTGCCCGATGATTCATTTAATGGTAGCGGTAATGTGACCGTGCAAAGTTGGCATGTTCACTGTTCTATTATCTGTGGACTCGTATAATTGATTGGACGTAATGCAGACGTGAGCGCGCATTTCCAAAGACCCGGAATATGTTAACGGCATTAGTAAGCCGGAACTGAGAAGCCTGAACGCCATGCAAGTACTTGGGAATACTCTACGGTAGAGACGCTCGCGGACTGCACGCGGAAAGCGCGCACAATGCCGCTCGCGACGCCTCCATTCTTTCCGAGATATGGCCGCGCATTCAGGAACCATTTTGTACTCCCGGGCTATTGATAGAAGAGTAAGCACCGAGGGCGCGAGGGCAGGAAGATAAACGACTCGGGGGCGAAGGAAAGAAACAGAGATAGAGAGAGAGAGATGGGTGAAGAGGATGCTGTTGCTCACAATAGGATTCACGGACCCTTGTAACGACTCTCTCTCTCTTCGTCTACCTGAGGACTTCTTCCGCAAGTTTCCCTCGACGCCGCCTGTAACGTGCCTCGTGAGACCTCGGTTGTTTATCACCGGGGTGCTGTCGCGCTGTNCTCCTCGTACACAAGTGGGTCGCGGCCCGGAAACCGCTACTGTATTCATGGAACGGGCAAACGACCCGCTGCGGGCTTCTCGCAGACGTAAGCATGGGCGCGGCATTTTCGAGGGATCTGCCGCGGTCGTTTGTTCATCATCTTGCACGAATCCCGCGGCGACACAAAGGCGAACCGGGTTCGATCTCCGGTCGGGTCCACCTCCGGATTCCCGCACGTGGGAATCGCGCCGGGCGATGCCGCTGTTTGGGAGGGTTTCCTCGGGGATCTCCCGTTTCCCCCCGCGCTCGTTCGTTCAGGCGCTCCTCCTTGCTCACCTCAATCACCCTCGATCGGCTATCAAGTCCTCGCTGTTAAGAGCCGCCCAGCAGTCACTCCTGCCTGCGTGTCCGACGTCTAAAGAGCACTTTTGAAAGCCCTGATTAAGATCTAATTATATGCGCATTTAGTATTCATGCTCCATAAGTAAAATTAACATTTCCATGAGCTTCAGCAGTTCGTTCATGCGCCAGTCAAGAGAAACTCTGACATTATTAGATACGGAAATATTTAACTTATAAGCTGATTCTTTCAATTATATGTATTATAAAACAGAAAGTTATATATATATATACATATATATATATAATAGTATTTGCAAATGTTTTCCTAACATTTTAAGACATGGGGTTGTTTTCCTTACGTCGTTTCCAACTTTACTGGGAGCTTGCCAGTGAGTGTGCCCATTAAAATGTATGCAGCTAAGGACGGTGACATTTTTCTAAGGTTGATTTCAAATGTGTTTTCAAATTGATCGTGAATAGCCTATAGAAGGGCGAGACCGTTACGGGCGAAATAAGTACGCGCACCGCGTGNGGCGAAATAAGTACGCCCACCAATGGCCTCGTCACCCCTATGCGCGAGGCACTTGGCTGTGGCGTGCAGTCGTTCTTCTCTACGACTGGCCTCTTGAGATTCTCAGCGGTGACGCTGTTTCTTTAACGTGTGTAAATTAAAGTCAACGGTGTACCGCATGTCCCTGAGGTTTACTCAATAGTCTGTTCCGGAAATATCAAACCTTAAAAGAAGTCATCGATATACCTGATGAGCCTAGCTTATCTCTACATATTTGACTAATAATCCTGATGACGTTCTTGAAAGTTTAGATGGTAGGATGCCTTGAAGTCTCGTTGACAGCGATATCATTACAGATGGAACCGGAAACATGCGGAGCACTAGTGCGACGATTAAAAATACACGCGTGCTTTACCCGCGACTCGAACCCAGGAACTTCGTATAGTAAGGTAGCATGTAACCAACTTGCATTACGAAGGTAGTGTTCGGAACGTCAACTTCGGCTGTGACCAGTTTAATGTTTCGGTAGATATGGTTTACTAACATAAAATATATACAGGATAATCATTTTCGAAATAAATGCCTGAGACATTTAAATGATGTAAGATTACGTGGCATACCATAGCACAAGTTGTGTGAAAAATTTGGTGTTAATACATTTATTGGTTCCTGAGATATTGGATAAAATATTTATTTTCTCGTTTCACACTACCATTAAAAAAATACCATAAATGAGGATGTGTAAAGGAATATGCGACACTTCTAATCTATACTGTCAACATACAAAGATAGGTTCATTTTGATTGAATGCTTTAATAGATATTTGAAATTTACTAAAATAAATTATGTCACCTCCATTTTTAAAATAATTTTCTAGGCATCTTAAATAAAGGAAGTTTATATGGCCTATTGTAACACTTATTGTGTGCAAAATTTGGTGGAAATTTTGATGAATAGCTCCTGAAACACAGTGTAAATTCTTCATTTCCTCACCTGCCACTATCTCACAAAAAAGGCGTAAAAGAGGGAGTTTCTATTTTCATATTCGATGCTTCTGATGTATACTACCAGCATACAAAGTTTGGCAAAATTTTGTTGAATTAATTTTAGATATAGGTAATATACCAATCTAAATCATTTATAATAATCCATTTACAAAAATGTCTGTCCCACTTAAAACATGTAATTTTAAATAACCTACCACAACACTCTTGCATATAAAAGTTTGGCGGTAATCGTTTGGCTGGTCCACGATTTATGGCATAAAATCGCCATTTTCCCTTGTGCTGCTATATTCATAACCAAAGCACGAAACGTCATGTACGAGCACACTTCATGTTTGTCATAGATACTGCGAGCATATGAAGTTTAGTTGAAATTGTTTGGGACATAGAGCACACTAAACTGTAACATTTACTTGGTCGTAATGGTGAAAATATGTGACTAACCCCTTAAGTGCTATAATTTTAGATGAACAACAGAAGTGTAACGTATTGCCTAAATTTGATGTGGAATCAGTTGAAAATTTCCCGAGAAAATACGTACATAGAATCTTGACTATGGTTTAGTGGTATCTTCCAAAATTGCCGAAGATAGATTTTATCTATTAGCTCATTTGGTGATTACACAAATACTGTCACCATACAAAGTTAAGTTGAATTCGGTTACATGGTTTCGTAGATATATCAGAATGCACTTAAATATTTATATGGCCACCATTATGCAAATAATTGTCTGACATTATATTAAATTTTCAGTTTGCATAGCATACATTAGTATTAATTGCTTGCTAAATTTGGTAGAAACCCGTTTGTAGTTTCCCAATATATTGCATAAAAAACGTCATTTCCTCATGTAGCGCTATCTTACAAAATGGCAGATAATAGAGGCTTTGTATAAAGATATTTTATAGTTGTAATATGTACTGCCAGCACACAAAGTTAAGTTGAAAGAGGTTACATAGTTTCTTAGTCCAGCCAATTAACCTAACAAGTTTATATATCAAACATTTTGAAAATAAGGATCGGACTCACTTAAAACATACTAATTTACATGGTATACCATATTACCATTTGGCTCCGAAATTTGGCAGGGCTCTGTAGATTTTTATTAATTTATTAATGCTTATTATATATTGTTTTAGCATTTTCAGTATGGTCACATTCGGTTAAACAGTATGGTGGATATAGGATATGAACCTAAAATATTTAAATGGCAGAAGTTTTGAAAACTAGTGTACTATAAATTTAAACGGTATATATTAACATGGCCTACGATTACATTAATTTCGTGTCAATTTTAACGGGGATAGGTTAAGTAGTTTCAGAGAAAACATTAAAGCTTTACTTTTCCTGTAGTGCTATCTTTCGAATTGGCAAAACAAATAACAATACACATTTCTTAATAAAATAATTTCGTAATGAACTGTTTAAATCCGGAATGTAGTTAACGTGGTTTAAATGGTTCACGAGATATTAAATAGCGCCCTATATATTTTATTTAACCATCTTTTTTAAAATAAGCGCACGTCACGGTAGAAAACTACAAAATTAATATGTCCTTACTAAGTAATAGGTGTGTGCCGAATTTGGTGAAATATGATCCACGGGTTCAAAATATTGTAAGTGGTTGACAGATTTCCAGACAGACATCCATGTCATGTAATATATTTCGAAGGAAACTAAACTAAAATTAATGTGAAATACCAGTTTTAAACCTTTTTCAGCTTAAAGAAAATACACATTATAAATGGAAATAAAAACGGAAAATACCTTTCGGACGTGACATATTTACAAACGATATTCGTAAGCGGACACCATTAAAAAATATTGAACAATTCCAAATGGCATCTATACGACTGAACCTCTGCTCTCTGTTCTGGGACCTCAGCACACAGCACCCTTAACAGATTGATAGGAATCATTGTCATGCCACCAATTGTTTTGAGAGATGAAATGTATCCGGCATTCATTATTGAAATTTCTTCTTTGACAAGGCGCGTAGTACGACATTTCACTCGGATGATTCAAAAACTGTAATATCAATGGAGTACTTCTATTTGTCCACCATGTGAAATAAACGGCTGTTTATTGATTACCTTCTGAGAAGGTCTATGGAAGCTACAGAATAACAAGAAGTCAGACGATAATCACCCATAAAATATAATTAATTTGTGTTCTATGCCCTAAAAAAGTCACTTTTATTCCAAAAATTAATCCCAAACGCTAGTAATGGGGGGAAAAAAATTTAGGTCCAAATTAACGCCCAGCTCTCCCCTGCTAATGTTCTATTATTTCCCTCCCATAGCGTTTCTTACATGTTTAAAATAAATAAATACCGACAAGTAACATCATGGACGGCCATATGAGATTTTTAAGAAAATTACAAGGCGTGTTTGACAGTATATATTGTAATTTTGTTTCTTGAAATGAGCTGCAAATTGCTTTTCATTGCTTCTAAATTCAACTTACAATTCTAATTTATTGCCTTCTCAACCCCCTCTGGGCTTGGCGGGAGGGAAACGTACTTTATTCATGGAATAGCCAGATGATCCACTGCGGACTTCTTGCAAACGTAAACAATGGGCTCCGTCGGTCGTTAAGTCATCGCCGTGCACGGATCCCTTGCTTGCACATTCACCATCTGGCTTTCTCTCAAGGCTCCATACGCACCGGACGCTGCTTTGCGCTTTCAAAGCCCAGAAATGAGGAAAGCTATACGGGTGACACTAAAACACGCGCCCAGCGCCCCATCGCCCCTATACGAAATACGCTTAACTGCCTTGCAGCGTTTCCGTCGCTGAGCTGTACTGTGCAAATTACATCTGTAACAGTGGGACTTTATTACACGCGATGAAAGACCACAGATCTAACTGCAGGCGTATAGTCGAGCGTATCTCCTGCCTCTCTAAAATGCGATTGTTTAATTTATTTTACCGTTTCAAGAATATACGGCATAAGATTGTTTGTTTTGACATTCTCTGGCAGAAATTAATATTCCCAGAAGATGTACTTACTGAGATATACGTATACTCACAAACAAAGATTACACAGAAAACATTTTAGTACAAAGTCCTCTAAGGGTCGATAGACCTTAAAATCAATGTGGAACTCGTTACATTATGTTCGCGTATATATCGTGCAGCATTGTCTTCGGATATAATTTCTCAGCTAGAAGCCATCTTCTTATGATGTTTATTTCAATGTCGGCAATCATAATGTTTCCAAACCAGCTTGAGACAAATAATTATTCCAGTTTTCAATGTGGAAACATTAGGCCCATATACGAGGGTGTAACTCCATAATACAAAACGATTAATGAGAAAAAAAATTCTACAATTTCTACAGAACATGTTATCCCAAGTATAGTTAAGTTGCGTGAACAAATATTTTTGTGAACCTACGGATAGAACGTTATTGAAAACAACCAAGAGTCCTTAATTTCGGGAAAATATCCGGGTCATTTGAAACCGGCACTTTCCGTAATTTTACGGACACTTTTTCTATTAGTGTTGCTACAAAACATGTTGGTTTAAAGGTCACAGACACGGGAACGATGTAAAATAGGTAACGTATAATCGGAAGGGATTTAAGTTTAGATAAATTCTGAAATAAATGTTTAGGTATTTATATAACCAACCTTTTAAGCAAATAACACAGCCAACTATACCTTACCTGGTTTCTGAGCTACTGAAATTTCCTGGAAAACATTGACCGCTTTTCACGCTCTTACGTGCTAAATTTANGAAGGGATTTAAGTTTAGATAAATTCTGAAATAAATGTTTAGGTATTTATATAACCAACCTTTTAAGCAAATAACATAGCCAACTATACCTTACCTGGTTTCTGAGCTACTGAAATTTCCTGGAAAACATTGACCGCTTTTCACGCTCTTACGTGCTAAATTTAAAAAAAAATCTGAAAGAAAAAAAAACATATATGTTGTATTTTGAAGCAAAGAACGTAGCCATATCTTATCGGATTAATGAGCTACTGTGGAGTCTTAGAAAATACATTTGACCTCTTTTCACCCACTTAGATGTTGAATTAAAAAAGTTCTGAAATTAAATTTTTGGTATTTCTATAACCTAGGGTTGCCAACCCCAAATTTTAAAAACTAGGATTTGAAGTTAGAAAAACCAGAACAATTCAGTTTAAAAACAGGACGCAGTAATATATAAGCAATAGTTAAATTAATATGTAGTGAAAATAGGTTAAATTAAATTGAAGTAATAATAATCATATTTAAAAAAAAAGTATTCGAATAAAATTATATGAGTTGAAATGAGTTATTAAAATATAAAACAAACACTTTAGTTTTGTAAAAAATTCTTTAAACTTAGGTTAGTATCTAATAAACTCTAATATTACAAACTTATTTAGTTTTATTATACTTTTCAACCACACCAATTTCCCTCAGTATCTGTGGTTGACTTAACATATAATCATAAAATTGGTCACACTTCATATCTATGTTATAGGTAGTTTTGATGATTGTATCTACTGTTGTTGGCAGTAATCGATTTANTAGTTTTGATGATTGCAGCTACTGTTGTTGGCAGTAATCGATTTATTTCTTTTGACAACTGTGAATTTATGAGAGAAAAGACTCTCTCAACATTAGCGTTATGTACCGGTATATTAAACACATATTCAACCACTTTCCGTAGTTCTGCACACTGTTCCTCGGAAATGCATTGCTTAAAATATATTAGCCACAAGGAGTTTAAGCTGTCGTCTTTTTGAGTAGGATTCAAATTTTTGCTTAAAATTTTTAAAATTAACCCATTCGTTAAATAATTTTTCGTCGTTAATTTCAATGACATGCTCTTTTAAAAAGACCAAAGATTTTTCAATGTTGCTCCAATCTAGCAAATCAGACCCTGTTAGATAAATCCAGTCGAAAACTTTTAGGTCCTCAAATGGTTAAATCTACATTTTTAAATAGTCATTGATTTCATTATAAAAGTCTCTTATTTTAGTTGAAAATTCTTCAGTGTTCTTTCCGTCGTCATGCAACTTCTTTAAAATTGTTCTTAATCTTAGAGGACAAAAATTGTTTGTTATCCTCTTTTCTAGTAATGAAATAACTCTACCCAAAATTTTCCTGATTTCAACAACACTGTTTTCTTTTCTTTCCACTCATTCAATATTTGTGTGAATTATCGCCATTACTGAATGAACGAGGTACAGGTAACCCTCGGCATACTCATTGTTTAAAAACTGCATGATGTACTGTGGAGGTTTATCTAAACTAATAAAATATTCTTTTAACGGCTCATGGTATTTCAAACGTTTTTCAATTGCCGGAAATAGGCTTAACCAGCGTGTCTTGGAGTGAGACTGAAGTTGAGTACACTCCATGCCAATATCATTGTAAAACTGTCGCAATTTTTCTGTTCTAACAGTGTATGTAGAAAAATGATTATAAATCTTTACAATTATCAATTCTATTTCTATGGGCAGAATGTCACATCCGTGATGAACAGCATTTTTGAGTACATGAGCAGGACAACCAATACCTATATGTCTTTGCCTAATTTTTCCTTCAGTTTACAAAACACATTGTTTGTTCCAGCTCTTTCTCTACCACCAAAGTTCGNTTTTCCTTCAGTTTACAAAACACATTGTTTGTTCCAGCTCTTTCTCTACCACCAAAGTTCGTATTGCAATTATCTGCTGAGAATGCTACACATTTTTCTGTTATATTACCTTTTTGTAGCTGATTATTTACTAAACTCACCAAAGTTTCAGCAGTTTCATCGGGAACTGTTTCAATGTCTAATATCTTGGAACTTATGCCTTCGCCACGATAATCGAAATACTGAACCAATACAGGAACTAATTTAGTTGCCCCATGATTGCTGGCGTCACAACAGACACTTACACACGATATTCTTTTCAAGTCATCTGTAATCTTCATTAAAGAATAAGGGCTTAAAACGTCAGTCACAATCAATTGCATTTGCCTTTGTTCTGTTTCACGGTATTTCTTTTGCGATTTGTGAATCGCTAAACATAATTTTATTCAACTGCAACGTACAGTCTAAAGAGTTAAAAGACATATGGTGACGAATCGTGTGGTAAGCTGCAGCCCCTTCAGCAGCGACAGTCTTCTCATTTGTTGACGATTTCTTTATAAAATGTCTAAGGCTTTAGAAGTCCCTGCCTGAGATTGTAATCTGTTCTTATGCTTGGCTGTTTTCTGATGCTCCTCAATATCTATCGCACCTCTGCTGGCTATAGATATACTGGATTCACAAATACAACAATACACTTCAGTGTCAGACTTGCCGCGTTTGAACGAGGGAAACCTTTCTTCCAAAACTTCGTTGAAAGTGCATTTTCGTTTTGGCATTTTGAGGAAACGACAAACTTATAAATACAATTATACACCTGAAACGAAAGAAATTCCAGTAAAAAGAGAGCTCATAGATTAAAATTTAATGACATTTACAAGTATCTTTCTATTCTAATCTGTATTCTCGGAATAAATAATACTAATAATACAATACAATAGTAAAGACTATGATACAATCAAAAATAAGTTTAAATACTTACGTATTTCTCCTTTAAAATAAATATTTTAAATACGTTATATTCGTGTAGCACTTATTCACTTACAAGTTGATAACTGAATAGCAAGCTGGCTAGCTCTGTATGCCTAATGCAAGGTTACAAAGAGAAAGCACTACGCGACAATAGTAGAGAGAAAGAGACATCACAGAGCATTACGTCTTTGTTTTAAAACAGTGCGGGCAGCGCGAACACTCGAGCCGCGAGGCCGCCCGTAACATAAGGACTGCAAAAGTGGCGCGCGAATTTTAAAATACATGACCATATTAGGGCGCTATAAAGCCCAGGACGCTGCTTAAAAACTATCCAGGACACACCACGACACTCCAAAAACCAGGACATGTCCTGGGAAAACAGGACGGTTGGCAACCCTACTATAACCAACCTTAGGAAGCTTAGAGCACAACGATATCTCATCGGGATACTGAGATATTGAAGCGTTCTCGAATACCTTTTTTGCTCTCTAATGGGTTTAATTATCATAAAATGTAGAGGCTATCATTTGAAGCCAATATCACCGTTATATCTCATCAGGTTAGTTAACTATTGAGGCGTCCTTGAAAAAAATTTACTTCTTTCCGCCATCATAGGGATTGCATTTAAATAAATCCTGAAACTACTTTTTAGGCAGCGGTATTAGTAGCATTTTAAAACAAAGACNTACTTTTTAGGCAGCGGTATTAGTAGCATTTTAAAACAAAGACCATAACTATATCTCGTCGAATTATTCAGCGATTGGCGAGACCTTGAAAACATATTCATCCTTTTAGGAGTCGAATTTATAATAAACCGTTTATAGTGGATGTCTGCGCCCAAAGGGGAAACCTAAATTGTCATACTTTTGCGTCTAGCAGTTTGGGCTGTGCGTTGATTAGCGTGTAAGTCAATCAGTGTGGACACTTAGTTTTATAAGCCTACATAGAGATTTCGTCAAACAAAAAATTAATTTACAGGGAAAGATTTTAATATGCCGTTACTCGTCACCCATTTTCCACCATTACAGACAAAGTGGTACATTAAAACACGATCGTAAAATGAAACACAAACGCACATGATGAACCAAGTAATAGTAATATAAATAAAATAGTAACAGCAACGCATTCACAGACGTGCGCAGTCGTCGTCATTAAGGTGTGCACAAACTTAAAGAATCGCTGATGTCCGCATAAATGTGGAGGTCTGGGGGTTTCCTCCCGGAAAATATTTTAACTTTAAGGTTTAAAATAGTGATAACTACGCAAAAGTTGTGCCAAAACGGGATGCAATAAGAAGACCGCAATTCACTTTAGTTCCTAACATATTTATGGAAAACTGGTTTGTGAAAGACTAACTTGTATAAATTTGAAAAGTGAAATTAATGAAATAATTAATACGATAACTCAGATCGGAAACTCGGAGGGAAGATTGAAGTTCAGCTACCAAATTGTCCAGTCCAGATAAAACGACAAACGCAGACACATTCGCGTCGCAACACTCGAGTTGAGTTCAGTTGAGAGATTTGGGCGGCTCTCAACAAACGAGGCCTCGAGAGCCGAATGGAGCAGTGCCGGAATGCAAGNTAACTGGGCGCGCGGCCGTTCACTTCGACAAACAATAGCACACTGACGCGACGACACGTGTGACGTCACATTGTCGCTCCGCGCGCGGCCCCACTCCGTGTATTTGAAGTAAATATCTTAGAATTAGGCTTTTTTTTGTATTGTGTCGAAAATAGCTGTTGTTGGAACATATCAATAAAATAAAATAGGTGTATGTATTAAAATTTTACATATTTACATGGCGTCAAACTTAAGACAAAAATCCACTTTTTTCAAATATGCAATGACTTTGCGGAGGCAACTACTCTTAGTTAATTCAAGTAATATTTTGCATGAAAAAAATTTCGCTCCACCCTAATGACCATATCAGGGGGCTTTAAAGCCCAGGACGCTGCTTAAAAACTATCCAGGACACACCAGGACACTCCAAAAACCAGGACATATCCTGGGAAAACAGGACGGTTCGCAACCCTACTATAACCAACCTTATGAAGCTTAGAGCACAACGATATCTCATCGGGATATTGAGATATTGAAGAGTTCTCGAATATCTTTTTTTGCTCTCTAATGGGTTTAATTATCATAAAATGTAGAGGCTATCATCTGTAGCCAATATCACCACTGTATCTCATCATGTTAGTTAACTATTGAGGCGTCCTTGAAAAAAATTTACTTCTTTCCGCCATCATAGGGATTGCATTTAAATAAATCCTGAAACCACTTTTTAGGCAGCGGTATTAGTAGCATTTTAAAACAAAGACCATAACTATATATCGTCGAGTTATTCAGCGATTGGCGAGACCTTGAAAACATATTCATCTTTTTAGGAGTCGAATTTCTAATAAACCGTTTATAGTGGATGTCTGCGCCCAAAGGGGAAACCTAAATTGTAATGCTTTTGCGTCTAGCAGTTTGGACTGTGCGTTGATTAGCGCGCAAGTCAATCAGTCTGGACACTTAGTTTTATAGGCCTACATAGAGATTTCGTCAAACAAAAAATTCATTTACAGGGACAGATTTTAATATGCCGTTACTCGTCACCCATATTACACCATTACAGAAAAAGTGGTACATTAAAACACGATCGTAACATGAAACACAAACGCACATGATGAACCAAGTACAAATAATATTTAAAAAATTAGTAACAGCAACGCATTCACAGACGTGCGCAGTCGTCATCATTAAGGTGTGCACAAACTTAAAGAATCGCTGATGGCCACGTAAATGTGGAGGTCTGGGGGTTTCAGCCCGGAAAATGTTTTAATTTTAAGATTTAAAATAGTGATAATCACGCAAAAGTTGTGCCAAAACGGGATACAATAAGAAGACCGCAATTCACTTTAGTTCCGAAAATATTTATGGAGAACTCGATTGTGAAAGACCAATTTGTATAAATTTGAAAAATGAAATGAATTAATTAATTAATACGATAACACAGATCGGAAACTCAGAGGGGGGGATTGAAGTTCAGCTACCGAATCATCAAGTCCAGATAAAACGACAAACGCAGACACATTCTCGCGTCGCAACACTCGAGTCGAGTTCAGTTGAGAGATTTGGGCGGCTCTCAACAAACGAGGTCTCGAGAGCCGAATGGAGCAGTGCCGGAATGCAAGGGCGGGGTGAAACGGGAGATCCCCGGGACAACACGGTGAGCAGCGGCATCGTCCGGCACGATTTCCGCACCTGCGGAAAATCCGGGAGTGACCCGGCACGGGGATTGAACCCGGTTCGCCTTGGAGGG
>NQII01002216.1:312195-327628 GCA_002778355.1 Clitarchus hookeri
CTCGGGACAGCGCGGCCCCGCATCACTCGAGCTGAGTGGATTCAGTTACACACAATTATCGCGTCCTGCTGACGGATAATCACCAGACCAGTTAGTTCGCATCGGGTTACAGCCCTACCGACCTGCCTCTCTGTCTCTCGCACGTCAGAGACAAAAGCCGAGCTAATCTACAAGACCAAACCTGGCCTGACACGCGGGACAAACCAGTCTTGGTACTCCTTCGAATGCCTCGTACAAACCATAGTGCTCATAGGCATGCTAAAACTCCAGAATCTACACGTATTATAAAACTCAACGTCTCTCTGCCCGTCTGTCTTTTCGTGCGCTCATCACTCGAGAACCACTTATCCGATTAACGTGGGTTTTTTTTTTTAAATTTAATTCATAGCTACGTTCTCCGGCCAGATTTAAGTATATATTTTGTTACATAAAGTAATATAAGGAATAAGCAGTGACGATAATAGTGAATCAAGCAGGAAAAAAAGTTTGCCACCAGCGCGCTCTCTTGCAATACGCTGTCTAAATCGTCAAAGATGGAACAATATCACGTAGTAAAGAATTGTGTAGAATAAAAATACCTAAAAAAAAAACTCCGTGGTATCATATATCTATCTATAACAGAGAAATACTAATAAGCGTTTTTACCATTTAATTTCTCAATAAAAAATACGTAAAATTCTTGCTGTTGTGTCCCCATTAACAACTAAATATTTATCCACTTTTACGTGAGCGGAGCCGCGGGCACAGCTAGTAATAAATAAATCTCGAAGACTGCAGTTTAACATTAATAAATATGCTGCTCGTTAGGACACACAGAAGCAAATTTTTAAATAAAGTTAGAAAAAAGACGGTTGCAGTTGAGAGCTCTCTTCGTGAAAGGCACAACAGATCGCATGAGGCGGAGGAATATCCTGGAAGTAGAACTTTAGCAGGGCTTCAGAAAAGTGTGACGTAACCGCGAATGGATTAAAGTTTGTTTGCCGCAGCGATGCCACGAAACGTATGCCAGCTGGTAACTATTCTTAATTTCAGCCACAATAATTTATCTACGATATTGAACATTACTTGGAAACGCTAGTCCTACGTTTTTTTTCCTTAAATAAGTCTGGCCTACGTGTAAACTGATTACAGCGCAAGATACGCGACAACATCTGCATTCTTAATATTGGTACACTACGACGTCGTAATTATAGCATAAACCTTAAGAGGTTTTCAGTAAGAGTAAGGAATTTTCATCTCGTTGGTGTATTAAACCCAAACAAAAATTCTACATTGCTGTGGGACATACACATTATAAACACACAATTAATTAACAAATAGTGTTGTGTATTTAGTACATAGACTATTCCTTATTATGAATATTGCAGGTTTGGTAAAAGGGGGGGGGGGCCTCTAGTGAATCCATATATACAGGTACTTAAATTTTTTATTTGTGTACCGAATTTTCCTGATTGAGAACTTATATTAATTTGCTTTAATTTTGTAAAAGTCCATACCGTAAGACAAGCTTCGTTTTTCGTGCAAAGTTATTTAAATAATTTCTCTGGAGGGCATTCATGCTGGCTGTGCTTTAATATCCGGTCGGCATATCCCGCAGAGTAAATTAATTTTCTTGCTATGAGCTTATTCAGACTTTGCGCGAAAGACCGCGCGTTTAATTAAATGCTACAAGATGTATTTCGCGGCTTGTTATTCTTCACTTAACTAAAAATAATCCTTTTCTCTAGCGTCACATTTTTTAAAATAATTTTAACGTATTATAATTATAAATCAAATGTAGTAAATAATACAAATATTTATGTCAGTATTTTATACAGATGATAATTTTTTGGTCGATATCAAACATTTTTGAAAACTCTGATAGTTTTTATTTATACGTTAGCTTCAATGAAAGCTTAATATTTTATATAGCGTAAGAATATGTTTGATGGAAAAGCACTTTTGTCTCACAGGTAATCTTTTCATGTTGTGAGCTATATCGACACCCAGAGTAAGACGAACTCTGCCAAAAGATCCACGACGAAAGGAAAAAACCAACCTTACATGTTTATACCTGGACGTGTATATGCATTTTTCAGCCCACGAGTACGTGTATTGTGTATGACTGAGAAGTTTGGATCAGACGCCGTGTTCATGACATCGAACAAACCGCCAAGACTGAATGCATAGTACAATTTTACGACGCTATGACGTACAAGAAATAATTATTTTCGGTAAGGAGGTCGTTTTAGAGGCACAATCCAGAGAACTTTAAAGAAAAAAAAATCCAACAACAACAACAACAACTTCAGGCTCTCTTAAAAGTCTAGCTGCTGAAAATTGTTTGCCAACAAAAGCTCAGAATAATATTGAACTAAGTCAAAGAAACGAATACCGAGTTTGAAATGAAGTTCGACAGTAATTAAAGTAGATGTTCCTGCCTAGTGATTTATATTCACCTTATAACTACAACGTGTAAAATATGTTCAGTCATGGCTGTTTCATCATCGTGTTTGAAGTCCTGGTCGTTTTATTTCCCTGTGTATGTCCAGTAGACTAATTTTGCTGTCCGTTACGGCAAATGTTATTGCGGAAAACTTGGAACTGTCGATGAAGGTGACCGGGACCAGATCCGGGTAACTGAATCTTCGCAGTTCGGGACGAGGGTAAAAGGGCTCCGCTATAGGCTTGAAAACAAATTGAGTTTCCACTTAGTTAAATCTCTTGGCAAACATATCATCTCGTGGACTTAATAATAGCAGCCACCTTTAGATTCAAGCAATCGAATCTCTATATTTATTTCAAATCGTTTCGTTTTGGACATGTTCCATACTTAAATTTATTTCAGATTTTCACACGCTAATCCGAAGGGTTCAAGCTGTATTTACGAAGAAAAAAAATGGCCATAACGAAATCAATAACATGTAGTATTTAAAGGAGGAAGATAATTCTGTAACATTTGCACTAAGTCACTTTACTCTATAAAAACATTATTGGTAATATCTGAACTAGTTATTTTCTGGTAGTCCTTGAATTTTGGGTTCTTATACTTTACTTTTTAACTTTAGTGCATTGTTATTTTGTTTTATTAAGACAGTCATAAAACAACTACCTCAATTTTTAAATTTTTAATCGTTTTTATGTGACTGAACTCACTGTGATATAAGACCTATGTATTTGAGAACTAAATTCATGTTACTGCAGGGTGACCACATTTTTTTAGGCATGAAGCAGGATACTTGTAATAATAAATGTTATTTATAATAAAAGTAATGTAATTAACTTACAGGCATGACACTACAGTAAATACATGTTACTGTGATTGAAAATTTGAAACGAGTTAACTCTTTAATTATTTGGATATAAATATAAATTATTTTCAAAATTTAATTGCAAATTAACGTACATTAGTAGAAAAGTTTAACATTCATAATTCTTTGAATAACATTTTTATTTGAATAAATGGCACGGGTAACAGTGTTATTTTGTAAAAAAAGTTTATTAAAATTGTTGCATAGGCAAATAATATAAATTTATATGTAAAAAACATTACTTTTTGCAGGACACTTGTTTAAAGGAGGACACTACATGCCTTTTTTGGCCTTTCGCGTTCCCAGGGCAGTGCTTGAAAAAAAGTACTGCCCTGCGAAATGTAGGACGTCTGGTCACCCTAATTATTGACATATATAATTATTTAAATGTTTTAAAAGAATTTTATTGTGGAAAAAGTACTTTCTGTCATGCGTTACTGTCCAAGATGAAGGTACCGTCGATGGGTGCTGCTGAAAACATGCCTTTCCATGTGTAGGAACGTGACATTTTTACGAAAACACATACGTGATGGCTAATCTTAAATAATCTACATTCATAACATTGGGTATTAGCAGTATGTGTTTGTGAGAAGATGTTTTCTTTCTTAACTGGACCTGTCAGAACTATGTAGGTTTTCCTGAGACTGAAAGTTATACTTATTTTTGTGGCAGGCCACCCAATATGCACAATAAATAAAATCAACACGTAATCAAAAAGTTGAAATTAGACGAAGTGTTGGTGCATAAATAAAAATAATTACTTCTTTGACACACACATGCAAGTGTCTATACATACATAAACACGCTTCCATACGTACAATAGAACTTCATTAATTCAAACCTCATTATGACATACGCCAGTTAACCCATACAGCCAGTTCCAAAATAAATATTATTAATATTACATATATTAAAAACTGCTAATAAAAGCTGAGAAACTGAGTTACGTGTATCTCGGTTGTAACTACACAATAATCCTAGTATGTATAGTATAGGGTGAAGAATCATATAAAATTTGCACAGAAAATATTAACGAATGGAAAATGCTATTGATCTGTTGTTTTCACAAAATTACGGTCTAGGCAAGGGCTCATAATTACAGCCCAGACACAGATTTTAATAATTATTGGAATGTGTATTTCGTACACAAAGTTACATTTTTGTTCCGAATGGAACAATGCCTACTTACTTCGAGAAAATAAAACTAGAGGAAATTAGAATTTTAAAGAAATTCAATGCAGGATTCTAGTGCATGTAGTTTGCCTGCTATCGTAATATGACAATGTTAAATACCACCAGTTGTTTAAACATTTAACTACTCAGTCACTAGGCAATGATATTCGTATGTTTACTTTTATGTTATAGTGTGTGTGGTTTTCTTCTGGCCGTGCAAGAAAACACATGTTGCATCTTGTACATTTGTGCTATTTTACTGTACGGCGTATCAGCACTCTCTTAAGAGATACTTAAGTGAATAGGCTAAACGAATTCTGTGAACTCTGAAGAAGAAAAAGACAACTGTCCACAGGTTGTGTTCAAAATGATGACCCACCAGCTACAATACAAGCCCCCCAGTCTTCCATGTAAAGGTTGCTGCGAATGTATAATATGAGCAGAAATTTCATGACAGGCAGCTGCAATACGTTGTTTCATATCTTCTGGTGTAGTCGGTATGTCTTTGTAGACAGTTTTGTTTGCCGTTTCTCACGAACAAAAATATAAAAAGGTCAGGTCTGGTGAACGGGCAGGCCAACGTACAGGTCCCCTTCGTCCAATTCATCAATTTTGAAACAATCGGTGAAGACAAACTGTAGCACGTCTTGCACTATGCGCTGGTCAACCACCATGATGACACCACAGGATCCTCCTAGTCAGCAGTGGAATGTCTTCTAACATCCGTGGAAGTTCGTCTGTTAGGAAATTGACATGCTTTTGGGAATCAAGTTTTCCTTATGTAAAAAAAGGGCCTATGGTTCATTATTCTACACCACACGCATTTACACTCCATGGACACTGACGTCCCACTTGATGAAGCCAATGGGGATTGTTTACTGACCAATAATACCAATTTCTGAGGTTGACTTGGCCATGATTTTAAAAACTTTGCTTCGTCTCTAAACAAAGTACATGATAGGTCTGGTGTTTCATGCCTTAATGTCAATGTACAAAAAGTTAACACGGTTCTCAAAATCGTTTCCATGCAGCTCTTGATGGAGAGAGACATGATACGGATGGAACTTTGACGGTGCAGAATGCGCAGTACGCTTGTCTGGCTCACGCCACTCCCTCATGCGATTGCACGGGAGATAACTTGCGTGTTTACAGCAACAGCAGCTAGAATATTAATTTGACCTTCTCCTGCGGCCACTCGTTTGTTTCTGTTACCTTTTTGAGGTGTTACGCTGTTTCCCGTAATAATTGGTTAAAGGCGTTCTAAAGTAATTGTAGAGATGGTTGACGACGTTCACATTACAAGAACGAACAGCATTCTTCCTACATTCACCATACGCAACGATTATGTCGGCTTATTCAGCATTAGTAAATACCGTCTTCTAGCACGTCCTACGTCTAGGTGGCATGAACTACCACAAAGTACTGACAAAGAGGTCCCAGTGCAATCAGTGTAAAGGAAACAGAATCTAAACAAACGTACGGACATACAAGCCTCGTAAATAAGCAGTCAAATGGAGCATACAACTGTCGGTATTTCAAATTGTAATATTACAATTGCTCGTTAACTACTTGCACTATCATTCTGTAAAAGTAAAACACAATTGGCATTGTAATTTCCTCTCGTTTTATTTTCTTGGTGTCAACAAGCTTTGTTCCATTTGAAATAAATAAATAAATAAATATATATATATATATAACTTTGTTAAAGAAATAAACATTTCAATACTTACTAAATCTGTGTATGTGCTGCAATTATGAGCGGCCATGTCTTAACTTCAATTCCGAGAAAACAGCACATCAATAGCGCTTTTAATTTCCGAAATATTTGCGGCGCAAGTTTCAGGTGAATCATACTGTATTTTTGTTAATGTGAATCCCACTTCTCCAAAGCACTGGTTTCCGTTTCACGCGTCTGATCCCTCAGTAGGTAGCAGTGGTAGCCAAAAGTTACGTGGAAAGCGCGCGCCAGTTGTGCCAACTTCCGAGCCCCAACGGTGAACTGTTTTAACTTTTTGTCTCTTAGGAGACACGTGAATATGTATGTGCAGTCCACTAGGAGTGAAACTTTAAATTAAATAAGAAATATTTTACAATTATGTGTGCGAAATATCTAGTCGGTATTCAACTTTCCGTACAATGCCCTTCAAAAATGGCAGTATCTTAAATGAGAGGACTATTCAGACTTGAATATACACTGAAGAGCCAAAAAAACTAGTATAGGCGTGCGTTTGCAAATAACAGAGGCATGGAACCAATCAGAGTAACGTGATGCTGTTGGCAGCGCCTATGTAAGACAACAAGCGTCTGGCAAAGTTGCTAGATCGGTTACAGCTGCTGCAATAGCAGGTTTTTAATATTTAAGTGAGTTGGAACGTGGTGTTATAGTTGGCGCACTAGAGATGGGACATAGAATCTCCGAGGTAGCGATAAGTTTTGGATTTTCGCGTACAAACATTTCACGAGTGTACCGTGAATATCGGGAATCCGGTAAAACTCAAATCTTCGACATCGCTGCGGCCGGAAAAAAGATCGTGAACGAACGGGACAAACGACGACTGACGAGAATCTATAAACGTGACAAACGTGCAACCCTTTCTCAAATTGGCGCAGATTTCAATGCCTCTTGCATACCTTCAGACATTAGTCGAGTCCATGCCACGTCGTCTTGCGGCACTTCTGCGTGCTCGCGGGGGCCCTACACGATATTAGGCGGGTGTACCAGTTTTTTTTTATTTGGCTCTTCAGTGTACGTCATTCATGCACATTGCGCGTAATTGTGAAAACCACACAGTTTGGACTCAATCGAGCATGTTGTTTGCGTAAACGTGTTTCAAACCAACGAGTTTCTACCCAAAGTATAACCTGTTCAGACACGTACTGGGTTATGTTCGCAGATACTGCAAACCAAGCAATGTTTCGGTCCGCCCGACGCTCATGCTGACTCCATACTTTGTTCGATCACACGTCTAGTGAAGTGGGTGTTTGCTGCACTGAGCCATTAAAGAGAAGAACCCTTTACAAACCAGGGCCACAGAAACGTCTGCAAGTTACATTCCCCTCGGGTGAGACACTAACTGCGATTGGCACTCTTCATTTCTTTCATGCAGTTCTGGTCGTTTGTGGTCTACCTGCTTAACACGCCCGCTCTACGGACACTAGAACTGAAATGATTGATGAATTTGGGATAATATCAAGTCGTTAAACTGAATATTGGGGTGGAGTGTTCATTACAGCTGCCAAGTATTCAGTTTCCTGACATTGGATTACTTTTCTACCAATAGCGTTATGGAAACAAACGTGTATAGGATTTGTGGTTCGAACATTATCGAAGTAGGTGCATTGTGATGTTTGCTCAATTGCTCTAACTGAATATACTGAGGTCAGTCGAAGTAATTAAATTCATGTATAAAAATTAGTATGTTGAAAATTAAACGTAAACAAACATATTAAAAACTATTGCATTGAGAGAACAGCCAACAAAATATTTGTTTGTATAGGGCCCTAAAATATAGTTTGTTGCCCCAAAAAAATATTTTGTTGACCAAAAAAGAATTAATTTCCTTCATCTAACAAAACGCATGTTTGAATAAACAAAGCTTCTGTGTTGGGTCAAAATAAATTAGACCGTGAAGTAAATATTTTATTGAATCACCTGCATATATTTGTTTGGCCACTCATTTGAATGCCTTCGTTCTTAAACACAGCTCTAGAGTTGGTTTGTATATTTTGTGACAGTTGGGGTAGTAATAGATTTTGTTAGTGCATCTATTAATGGTTAATAATGATATAAATAACCTAATAAAACCAGTTCAAACAGGAAACTAAAAAGTAATGTTGTAAAACTTGAAATATTTAATTTGCACACATTGTCCAGTATTTGAACTCTATGTAATTAAAAACGTTCCAATTTCGTCAGTAGTAACTTCAGCTGTCACTGCTGAGGCGTAGCGCTCCGGTGACGATGACAAAGGTTCGAGCCTTTGTCGGGCTACATCTTTTTCTTATATTAACGGAAACTGTTTTATGTTCGTGGAGCCGAACGTGTCTCTAATTGCACCAACCGTAAAATTGTTTGGGGTAACCAAATAATAACAACATAATAATTTGGTTTCAACAACAAAATACTTCGTTGTCCCTATACAAACAGTTAATTTGGTTGCACCAAACAAACTGTGTTTGATTCAACTGAAAAATTTTCTCAGTGTGATCGTGTGACTTCAAAAGATCTGTGTGATATATATATTTTTAATATAAACTCATAACCTTTGGAAAAACAAATTAGTAACTTACGTTGTTTAAACTCGTGATTTTCAAAATTCTTCGGGCATTTTCGTGAGGCGATGTAGAGGAGATGATCAAAAGGCGACAGTCGGTTTCCCTCATTTCCAGTCTGGGGTACCCAGGCCTTTAACAAGAACACGTCTCAGATTCCAGCTTCCGTTAAACAACGCTCGACTTTTCAGCAGTCCTGATCGTTAGGCGATGACTTCTTGAAGCAAGAAGGCTGAACCGGTGATTCCAACCGCGCCTGCCACCGAAACTCGTTATTTCTGGGCGTCGAATCGTTAATAAAGTTTTCGAGGGGCACGCCCTGAACGAGAGCTCTGTCACCGTTAAGAGTCGGTGGTCCGGAAATATTTTCCGTGCGTTCGTTGTATGCGCGTCTGCGCGTATCTCGGCAAAAAAAAAATTGTCCTAGGAATACGACTTTATTACGGAAAAGATCAAAAATAAAGTATCTAAGCCAGCACAGATTTGTTTGTATAATGTAGTGTTTATTCTCAAGGAAAAATAATAGTGAAAATGGTTAAAAAATCGCATACGTTTGTAGTTTAATCTTCGGACTTTAAAAGCTTGTATTAAAACCCCACTGTCGCGGATCTCATTCACTCAGGAAAGCTTCACAACGGAAGCACTGCACGCCACAGATTTCAGTACCTTGCGCGTAGGGGCGACGGGGTGCTTAACCTGCGTGTTATTGTCGCCCTTATCGCCAGGTCTTGAAAGCAAAAAATCTCGGGTCCGTGTTCTTGTGAGACTCCCGCCTACCTGGAGCTGTTTTGCGCGTTCGAGGCCCGAGAAGCACGGGAGCGACAAGGGCGACACTGCCTCGCGCGTCAAGTGCGCCGTCGCCGCTAAGCGCAAGGCTCTGAACTGGGCGTGCAGTGTTCTCGTCACTCTGCGTGTACCTAAGGGACCTTCAGCGGTGACCCTATTATTACAGTGGTAGAAAGTCTGCAGGAAGGTTCAATGCAGGGCCCTTGAGTAGTTTTGTGTGTGTCCGGCGCGTACATTATGAGATACAACACTTTGAAAAAGCCGTCTTTCACCATTTTTGGTGTACTCTAGAATGGCGTTTCTGATGTGCGTGATGTCTTGAAACCTCCCAGCGGCTCTCGTCTGGAGCGTGAGTTCTTTACGTCGGTCAGCACGTTGGACGCAAGTTTGATAGTTTCGTAGAAAAACGTCCTTTGGGCGTCGACCCGACCAGCGAAGGACTAAAGACGGAAAGACGCTCGTTCCAAGTGTTACGCCGGCCTATATCAAGCGCGTGGTTCTGCGGCCCCGCTCGGTGACCAGTGGAGGGGATTTCTGCAACTATCTTATTTCGCAANGAGCGTATATTTAGATATACAACGCTTTGAAAAAGCCGTTTTTGACTATTTTTGGTGTACTCTAGAATGGCGTTTCTGATGTACGTGACGTCTTGAAACCTCTCAGCGGCTCACGTCTGAGGCGTGCGTTCTTTACGTCGGTCAGCACGTTGGACGCAAGTTTGATAGTTTCGTAGAAAAACGTCCTTTGGCCGTCGACCCGACCAGCGAAGGACTAAAGACGGAAAGACGCTCGTTCCGGGTGTTACGCCGGCCTATGTCAAGCGCGTGGTTCTGCGGCCCCGCTCAGTGACCGGTGGAGGGGATTTCTGCAACTGTCTTCTTTCGCAAGGGTCGACGACCAAATGGTGGTGTTGCGATCCCGCTCGTTTCCAGGTTTGATGTCTGAAGGTGTGATCAGGCAAGCCGTTCAACTAAGGCCTGATCACACCATAACACCAGGTACACTAACGCAGTTCAAGAGCCAGGTAGGCGTGAGTCTAAGGACTTTTTGTGCATAACCGGCGCGACTTGAAAACAAAATAAATTAACTTCCGATTACACCTGTCTTTAGTTGTTCATCGTCGAAATTTTCAAGCCTGCCGAAGAGAGAAAAAAATTCCTGAGTGCTGCATTTGGTCCTTAGCCAATTGTATGTACTTTCAATACACGTGAACATTAATATTGCATGGTCCTATGTGCTGCATTTGGTCCTTAGCCAATTGTATGTACTTTCAATACACGTGAACATTAATATTGCATGGTCCTATGTGCTGCATTTGGTCCTTAGCCAATTGTNACGTGAGCTGCATTTGGTCCTTAGCCAATTGTATGTACTTTCAATACACGTGAACATTAATATCGCATGGTCCTAATGAACGGTTCCATTCGACGAACAGCAGATTTTTGGGAATTGTTTCGAAGATAAATTGGAGCACTATTGCGTACAAAACGTTTTCATAGCCATTAACTGGAACCTTATCGTATCTTCATCGTACTTACAGTTTCTCTTGTGCCCTGTCAAAGTTGTACTTTCGCGGTATTCACTATATAAGCTGCGCTTGTTTGAATTACGATCACATGAACTATTTGAGGAACTCTGGAATTGAAGAAAATGCTTGCGCGTAAATAGACGTCAACTTATGTTAGAAATGAAGTTACTATTGCCGCGTAGAGGAAAATGATTTACTAGTTACACATGCAAAGCAAATGCACANGAATGAAGTTACTATTGACGCGTAGAGGAAAATGATTTACTACTTACACATGCAAAGCAAATGCACACACGTAGGCCTATACACTACACTTTCTTCAGATCACAGATATAGAATATTTGGTAGTACTGAATGAAAACTTACATAGACGAGTCTTTCTTTACTCCATTGTGAATACATATACAGTTTTATAAAAAAAAAATTGATAGAGTGTTAGGCCTTTATGCCTACCATCAAGCTTGCAAACACGAAGTTTTACTGGGGAATCGATGTTAACTAAATCGCTTCTCAATGCATCAATTTTAAAGAAAACTGTTCTAAACAGAAAAAAAAATATTCAACGCATGTTTCCTAGGAAATACTGCCACTTTAAACAATTTTTAAAAATCGTTTATTTTTATTTAATAAAATGTTACTTTTAATGTTAAATTTTATTGCCAACGTGTCAGTATTCGTTAAGAATTGTCACGTAGAATACTTTTTGTTTTGAAAGGTTATCTTTAAAATTGATTTATTGAAAAAGAATTTCTTTAAGGTGGCCGTCTGGGTAGGCCACCGAACGGCGTGCAGAGCTCAAGCAGAAAACGTTTTATAAAAAAACCGTCCAACGGGTCTGAGTGAGGTCTGCTTACGAATAGCATTGAAGAAACGTTACGCGCCTGTATACGTTTTTCAGTTCCTCCATTTCTCTCTAAAGCATGTTTTTTGATTGTGAAAATGACTCAAACTAATGTTTTCATGGTCATTTTTAGTTACGAAATATTAGAAAAGGAGAAGGGACGTGCGTCAAACCTTCTTTTTATTATTACGTTATAAAATGGTAGTCTCATAGAGGCGCTTTGCATGTAGAGGCGATAAGAGAGTTGATGTGCACGTCTCGGTCGCCCCTAGCGTTCCCAAACTTTTAAGCTTTAGACGTGCAAAATTCCTTCAACCAGGCGGCCCGCTGAACATTCATCCCTCATTTAAACTCTGTGGCTGCAGGCTTGCTGTGCAGCGCTCTTAAGGGTGTTGGCCAAGAAATATGTGTTATTTTTCATTTGTAACATACCACATTCTCTTCAACTTGTTCCCCGTAATTTATTTACTGTTTTAGAAATTTAAAAATAATGAAAATTAACTTACTTACCGAAATGAAATAATTCACGCTGAAAGAAGATCCCAAGAACTAGTTCAATGCATCTATAAAATCGTATAAGGAAATATTTTTGCAATTTCAAAAAATTACTGAAAATTAAGAAACACTTCCATATTTTTTGTTTTTTGCTGACCCAGAAGGCAGTTCAGGCCGTCCTCTCCGCTTACTTAGCTAACACTAATGAAAGTAATGGTAATGCAGTACATGAACATATAAGTTGCAGTAGTTAGTGCTGTTTTAGAACATAGAATTACTGTCATGTGTGAAGAACAGAGGTGAATAGCAGATCAACCGCGCCAGTTCCATACTCCGGGAAACATGGGCAACTACTAAACAGTAAAAATAGATAGAATGACAAGCCACTTACTTAGTGAAATGCATGTAATAAATAAAAAAAATAAGTAGTGAAAATNGAAATAATTCACGCTGAAAGAAGATCCCAAGAACTAATTCAATGCATCTATAAAATCGTATAAGGAAATATTTTTGCAATTTCAAAATATTCCTGAAAATTAAGAAACTCTTCCATATTTTTTGTTTTTTGCTGACCCAGAAGGCAGTTCAGGCCGTCCTCTCCGCTTACTTAGCCAACACTAATGAAAGTAATGGTAATGCAGTACATGAACATATAAGTTGCAGTAGTTAGTGCTGTTTTAGAACATAGAATTCCTGTCATGTGTGAGGAACAGAGGTGAGTAGCAGATCAACCGCGCCAGTTCCATACTCCGGGAAACATGGGCAACTACTAAAAAGTAAAAATAGATAGAATGACAAGCCACTTACTTAGTGAAATGCATGTAATAAATAAAAAAAATAAGTAGTGAAAATAATGTGGTCCGACAACAGGAAGCCGAAGGCCAAAACAAAAAAATTAAAAGGAAAATCAGTAAAAGCAAACAATAACTTATACCCTTAAGAGCACAGCTATAAGGGGTGGATAGTCACGCATTCGTGGTTCAACCTATAGCTGGCTATGTACAAAAATTAATAAGGTTTTTCCTTGTGGCCAACGCCCTTAACGAAATGTTGACACAGCGAGCCTCATTTTAACTCTAACGTGAATATGCTGTAAGGCCAGCGGTCGATAGCGGAAATGCGGGAGGATAACCCGAAACGTCGCCGGCAGTGCGGGCGACCCATTAGTCTCCTTGACGAGGAGAATCCACAGCGTCTCGCAGATCTCCTCGGCGCGCGCTCCCGGGGAGATAAATCTCTGCCTCTCCGGCAGCTTACCCTTTTATATTCAGCCTTCAACCCTCGCCCATTTACGTCGGCGGCCTGAGGAGACACGGGCGTGTGTGGTGAGAAGGCGAGCGGAGGCAAGTTTGCTGAGCACTCCCCACGACCTGGAAGAGAGTAAACGAGGACTACCCCCCACCCCTCCTCCTCACAAAACCCCCTCAACATTTACGTTGGCAGGAATGTAGCAGTCTGCACCTCTTATTCACCACATGTTTTCTGCAATCTAGTGCAGCAATTACGATCTCCAGATCTCACCCTCCTATGCCTGATCCGCAACGGTATAACAGGGGAAACCATTCAGAGCTCTTAGTGTTTAGAGTGCACCTCAGGATTCATGACTTCCAGGCAATTATATTGTCACTTCAGACATATTCACGTCAGGTATCGTAACGTGGAGGTGCACCCATCCAGGCCATTGTTCCAGAACATTTCTACTTTGGAGCTTGATCAGAGCTCCTGATTGGAAGCAGTTGAATGCTCCCAATAGAAAGAGATCACGCCCTTTCCAATCGCTCTTATTCATCACAGGCGTCAAATCTCCTCCTCTAGGACTAACGGAGCTACCACCCAGTTAATTGTTCACGGTAATTTTTGATCTACGCTTGCAAACGGCCGACCCTGATTAAACGAAAAGAAATTACTTCGCACATACGACGACCACGTCGCCAAAGAAGAAAAAAACAGAATGTGCGGCGTCAAAAAAGATAAGCGAGAACAAGCCAAGACTGAATTGTCGCCTGAAGATATTTAAAACACGTGAAAATAATCCCATTTTATTCAAGAGCTCTTCCGAAGACTAGACGAAATAAATCTATACAGACGGTAAACAAACGAACGAGCAGAGAAGACGATACGATGTGTACAAACACAGCAAAAAGTTCTAGACAACCCAACGAAGGCCACGTAGGCGAAGAGAGAGACATAGGGCCTGTACAAGCTCACAACCTTGTCGACGCAGCTCTGCAATTGCACATGTCCGATGTAATTTTTTTTTAATTTAATCGCTTACTAGCCATTACACGCATAATTCCTAAATACATAAAATCTGATCCTGTGCAGTTATTTTTGCTGAGAGGTATTGCAGTGCGTTTAAGGGAGACTGCTCCCCAACATCACGGGTTTATACATTCTTCTCTACACTTTCTATTTAAGAAGATGTGCGGAATTTTTTGATACCGCTGAGAACAGATAATTGTTTAGTAAAAACTGGTGACTTTTTACGGTTTCACTTTCTTTTTTACCTCCTAGTATGTAACACCCGAGAATAAATTATTCAATTACCTATTTATTCACACCTTTATGAAATCAAAACCTTTAAAAAATAACCCCATGTGTAACGTGGTGGCGGTAGCTTGCCGACAATGGTACACCTTTTCCGAAAAGGAGAGACACTCCCGTCTGGTGGCAAGGATTACTTATATTTTATTTGGGTTTGCAAAAGCAAATGGTATCTAGTTTTAGTTTTCCCGATATATTTAGCCGTACAAATATATATATATATATATATATTTTTTTTTTTTTTTTTTCTCAAAAGCCTTATTAAAATACATCTAGACTAAACATGGTCACCCAAATGACTAAACATTATTGATATTTACAAACCCATAAAAAAGTTACAATAAAATCCCCTCAGTTATAGAATAGGAAATGACTACCACATAACACAAATTAAACTATACATTTACATTATTAAACAATTACAATATTAAAACAAAAACCCTGTAGGGTGAATTGTTAGGTAACTTTTACAACATTATATGAGCAATCCCCATCCCCCCCCCC
>NQII01002216.1:327647-378143 GCA_002778355.1 Clitarchus hookeri
TCCTCCGGGAACAGAGTTCCATCCTGCCATAGTCCCTCTCTGCTTCTCTCTAGAAAAACGAGAAGCCAACCCTTAGTCAAAGCTAAGCTTTCGAACATTTTTCCACGTTCATGAAGTGCCGACAGCACACCATGGTGACGTCACAAGCTGAAGGCACGCCTCCAGAAGACCTTGAAGACAGTACTGGGGAGAGGGGACGATCCAACGAGGAAGCCATCAGGTCAGCTTGCATTCAATACCACACCAGCTTGCGCCGACAGCGGCAGCGAGCGAGTACAACGGGGCACACGAAACCAGGCACGACTCTGCGTCCACGATGTCAGCGGGCAATTCAAGTAGATTCTCTTAGAACAGCAACTCATGGTGAGGGTTCTCTTAAAGCAGGTGTTCGTGTAGATGAGACCCTGTCACAACGTCGTGACGGTGTCACAACTTACCACCAGGCGTAAGCGCATAGAATCACTCGCCATATTTGCTGCTGATTTCTACGTGAGCTACGTGGGAAGTGCCAATGTGGACTTGGCTTACCTGGGTGCGAGTGCCCCGTCTGACTTCTGCCACTGCCGGGTGCCGGCTTGAAAACTGGCGTTACACAAGCGCGTGGGCCGCTGGACTACTTACTCGACGGCTCTTCGTTCCTTACCCCTTCCCCTGCGCGTCTCCAGGACAACGGTTTATGACATCACCAGGGACGCTCTTAGCTATTTGAACATCATAAATCCTTCTAGAATGGGGCGCAAATTGAATATTATGATCGCGTTCTCCCATTTTGGGAAGAGATAGGACCAGGGACTGAAAACGGTTGGAACTCTGTTCCATAAAAAAATGGCGGGGAAGAAGGAAATGCTGCTTGAAATGATTTCAAAAGATAAGTGAGATATTTGGAAGTGTATTTTGTAGTAAGCTGGTGTAAAGTTTGTAATACTTGTTGAGGTTTTAAAAATATATCATGTAGGCCTATATCTGATTTAGGTAAATTTTCANTATATATATATATATATATGTTTTTTTTTTTTGTAACAAGGAAGCCCTCACTTTTATTTCTGTGCAAACCTGAAATGAGATCAAACTACCTTTTTTTGAGCCACACTGCGGGAGGTCTCTATTTCGTTGGGAAAGTATAAACCTGCTGAGTAAGTAGAGACGGAGCTTCTGTTTGCATGTGTCGACTATAAACCGTCACAACGTGATCAGTTGTTTCCGCAATGACATGAATCGGAAGCGAGCTCCATACATATAAAACATGGATGTTGGTACCGCCTAGACTGTTAAAATTGGGACAGTCATATGATGGGTTGTCAGTGCCATCTAAATATTGTTAACATATAAAGTAAAAAAAAAAAAACATAACTTTTGGCTGTGTTCCTTTCCTGTGATTTTATTGTCACTGTACATATTGTTACGAACTATGTAACAATGCCATTCGTACGTGAAAGTTGCTGGGGGCGTAGCTCAATAATTACTCATGATTCGGAAGAGCACAATAGTATAAGATGAGTTTTATTACATGAAGATTATGCAGTTACTATTGATCGGGGGAGCTTTAAATTGAATACCGAAATGATTATTCATTACAATTTAATTCACGTAATTTTATTTAAACCTAACTGGAAAGTCGTCACCTTGTTTATGTTGCCGGAGGCTGATTCTACGAGACGGTTAACGACGGCTGAACACGCCCATCTTCCTGGTCTGCTTCGCTGGTCGGGTCACCCAAAGGACAAAAGACGAAAAGACGCTGTTCCGGGTGTTACGCCGGCCTATATCAAGCGCGTGGTTCTGCGGCCCCGCTCAGTGACCGGTGGAGGGGATTTCTGCAACTGTCTTATTTCGCAAGGATCAACGACCAAATGGTGGTGTTGCAATCCCGCTCGTTTCCAAGTTTAATGTTTGAAGGTGTGATCAGGCAAGCCGTTCAGCTAAGGCCTGATCACACCACAACAATATGGTTGCCACAGCAGACCACTGCGTTCCTGTTACAAATCTATAACACAACGACTTCAACAACATTTGGATTGTTCCCACAACACCTGGGTTTATGATAACCAAACAGAATATTCCATTGCTGCTACCCTCAAACCCCATTACACTACTATTCACTACTAGCAACAGAACTATCTGTTAGGTTATTACAATTCTGATGGTTGTGGTAGAAATACAAATATGGTTGAAGTTGTTCTGTTGGAGGTAATGTCTGTTTTGCAGTAAGAACGCAGGGATCTGCTCTAGCAACCATACGTACGGTAGCAAATACAATCACAGACAGGAATATAATAAACCGTTCTGTTGGTATTGCTGTTCATGTTGACAATATCTAGACGGTACCTACATCCTGTCAGATGGCTTTCCTTATTTCGACAGTATAAATGGTTCATACAGCCACACTTTTTTCTCATTGCCATTGCACAAGACAATTACATTGCAATGTTTCTACATCAGAGTTCTGCACGAAGATGTAAAGCTCGGACAAATTTCTCGGGTTCTGCAACGAAGGTTCAAGGCATTTACTGTCTGTTGTGTGCTACCAACTAAAGCTGGTGACATGGTGCAGATTGGAAAGGCAAAATTTTATATCTGTTATGCTGGTTAAAGGAACTCTGTTGAGAAACGTTAACTTCACGATTCACAAGGGCGAGCACACGAAAGAAAGGCGGGGAGGAAACCATNCACGATTCACAAGGGCGAGCACACGAAAGAAAGGCGGGGAGGAAACCATTCATCTCAGAAGTCTGCAGAAAAATAAATTTAATATTTGTGATTTTACAAATAAAATGAACGGGTTTGAAAACCGACGTAATGAAAAGAAATGGAAAGGAAATTATTAGAGACTAATCTCGGTATTGCAAAGCTGTGAAATGTTTAGAATGAATCCCAAAGCGAAACGATCATTGTCACAAAATCGGTGTTCTGCATAAATTTTTCAGAGATAAACTTCGGTGTCCATTCCCCTGCTTNGAAACGATCATTGTCACAAAATCGGTGTTCTGCATAAATTTTTCAGAGATAAACTTCGGTGTCCATTCCCCTGCTTCAGTTGTGTGGAGCTGCTGCAGCAGAAAGAGATGCCTAATTAAAAGAACATCAGATCTCAGAAAAAGGCTGAATGCATGCTAAACAAAACGATACACTGTATGCATGCACACGCGTTCTACAAAATAATGCGAAAGGAGGAAAAGGTCTCGATGGCCCTTAGCTCTGATCTCCAACAAATCCAGCCTCTTCAAAGTTTCCCATGCAGGAGAGCCCCTACACTCGAGACAGTTCGGATTTTATGCTCTGTGCATAGTGGGAGTTAAAGGAGAAGGTTCAATGTCCTTCACCTAGAGTGAAGATCAAGCAGGTAGAAAAAGATACTGAAGTTTGATCTGGTTTATTACTACTCTTATTGAAATATCACATGGTGTTAAGGTTATGCGATTATTGTGAGTCGCAGAATAAAAACAACATTGTGATACACAAAAACATGTATTTTCTACTCACGTCAAATACTAACATTAAAACAATACAACTGAAATTTCATGTGCGAGGACATAGTTTTCTGCCAGCCGAAATAATATTTCGCCAAACTGAAGAATTTATATGATAGTATCAAACTATTGCCACCAAAGAAGAGTATTATTAAATTTACAATAAAGCGGGAAGAATCGAAATATTGGGTAAAGAATGATGTCACTAAAACATGAAACAACAACTATCTGTGTGCATCACCCGTAAGCAAGGAATTTCCGATGTTAAGAGAATTTATATCACAAAGGCCAACAATAAAGGATCACCCACTTCGGTCTAGGTCAGAGGACGGCCACAGATAATTTTTGAAGCTGAAGATGACCGGTGACTACTTTTACGGGGAAAATAGTGGTCATTAGAAAGATGTATGAGTATTCGACAACAATATACATCGTTGATTCATCACACCTCAGAGGGAAACGAAAATATATTACAAATATCCTGCGGACGATGTTTGGCGAGAACTGTATGAGTGATAAAACTCTTGCCTTGTACACAAAAGTCCCACGAGTAGACGGCCACGAATAAGGTAACAACTAGGTGAGAGAAACCGAACGTGAATGCTTCGAAGGCGATGTGGGTGTTGACGTGTGAGAACTTGTACACTGATATGAAACACTTTTACGAACCAAGATTCGAGGAGAAGCTGTAAATTGTAATAATGTTTATGGATTTCACTTTACAAAATAATAAATACATAAGACTTTATTGTCTTTATTATAATAGGAGCAGATATTGTTCAGTCAAATGGAAACGTGTCCTAAAATATTTANCATAAGACTTTATTGTCTTTATTATAATAGGAGCAGATATTGTTCAGTCAAATGGAAACGTGTCCTAAAATATTTAAATTAGAATTTATCATGTACAGGCAGTTCAGACAAAAATATCTAATGAAATATTATTAAATATCGTTTATTTAAAATAGTAAACAATAATTATTTGCGAAAGGGTGTATTAACCACTTATTGAAGCGAATTTAAAACTATTCTAAGTTGAAATATTGTTGTTTTGTAATCGAGGGAAACCAGTTTTTCGTATCTACCGAAAACATTGGTATTAATTACAATATTTTTACTGGATGACATGTCCTGAAATGCTCGCTTTCACTAGACTGCCAGCCTTATTTAATTCTACTCGGAACACTGGTGTCATCTCTTGTAGGACGCTATATTTGTTTAAGTCCGTTAGGGGGCACTTATTACTCGCTCTCGGTCAACGCTATGTTTGTTTACGTCTGTTTCCGCTAGGGGCACTCAACTGACTCGACCGCCATATTTGTTATGTTGTGCACTGTCGTCGTCCATCTTTATTTATCTCGTTGTACGTTGGTGCTGGTGTCGTCGGTGATGTAATGAAAACTCGACGACTGATGTACCTCCAGACGTGACTCTCGCCCTTATCACCACAATTGTCGTAGGGAGGCTCAAGAAACCTCATGCGCGGGAGTGGAGGCCCCATATTTCCAACCTTGCGTTAACATGCAGTCATTCAATACAATGAAGCAGCAGTCTGTCGCAGTGTGACGGCAACGAGTGCGTAGCGCGAAATTCTCACGTCGAGATTGTTGACGATAGCGGACGGCGAAGAAGAAGAGAAAATAAGTGTTTGTTTACAAGAAGAATAAAAATATCTATTTATTTACTTTTTTCAAAATGACGGTCGCTTTTACACCAACGCCTTTGTTTTATATATTTTTGCTGTTTCATGAATGTACCAAATACATATGGACAATGTCATAAAAATCGTCCGTTACGATTAAAGTAATTGTCCTTCGTCTTAATGTCTCTCGTTCTCGCTGTATGTTGCTGGGTAGTTTTCGTCGCTCATCGCGTTCGCATACTGCCTTGTTTATCTTCTACCCACTTAAAGCATATAGTGTCAANTACAAGAAGAATAAAAATATCTATTTATTTACTTTTTTCAAAATGACGGTCGCTTTTACACCAACGCCTTTGTTTTACATATTTTTGCTGTTTCATGAATGTACCAAATACATATGGACAATGTCATAAAAATCGTCCGTTACGATTAAAGTAATTGTCCTTCGTCTTAATGTCTCTCGTTCTCGCTGTATGTTGATNTTAAAGTAATTGTCCTTCGTCTTAATGTCTCTCGTTCTCGCTGTATGTTGATGGGTAGTTTTCGTCGCTCATCGCGTTCGCATACTGCCTTGTTTATCTTCTACCCACTTAAAGCATATAGTGTCAAAGTTTTTTGCATTTCTTTTGTTACATTGGTGAGGTCTGGAAACGTAATTCCCACCCTTTCAATAGATAGCAGCACCATCTAGAATGGCGTCCTTCGCCGACAGATCATCTCTCGATTGTGAAACAGTAGGCAAGTATATCGCATCAGCGTATCGCTGCGTTGTGTTGTAACCAGTTGTAATAGCTCGTAACTCGCAGAAAAGAAAAAATTAAGGCTAAATAATTGGAGGCGCCGGGTATCGATCCCGGTGCTTCTCGCATGCTAAGCGAGCGCTCTACCATCTGAGCTACGCCCCCTGACATTAGACCATTCTTTGACAGTGTTATATCATTGTAGTTTTGGACCCCCACTCTCTTCCGCTGTCCGTGTTTCCCTCCTGGCATCTGGAGCACGGCTCAGTCTGGACCGGTTCCAGAGGTCCCCCCACCGGGACGAAAAAGTCAGCTTTCTAACCCGGACCAACGAGTGTCTGAACTATGTGGCGCAAGAAGCCATTGACGGCTTATAGATGGCGACACACCACTCTGAAGGATCGACCTGCGTATGTCCAGTCCAGGGCGAGACGGTGGAGATAATATGTGGTAGAGTGAACATACCAGTTGCGCAGTAATTATCTTCATTTCTATCGCATCACTTCCACTAAGGCGGATGTTTGTTCTCACAGAGCAAGTGATGTTGTTCTGTGGTATTTGATTATTAGTGTAGTCTCAAGCGCGCAATTCGAGTTTTCGGGACTTATATCGTGGCCGCGGCACTATTTTCATATTTTCGGATCTTTCACTAGAGTTCTGTTGTCTCATGTTTTCTGAATTTTTCGACATTTGTTGGATTACGGTGTTATGGTGGTTGGCGGATTTCTATTTTTTATTTTCGGACTACAATGCACACTGAAGAGCTGCATAGACGCGTGTATGCGAATAACAGATGTATGGAACCAATCAGAGTAACGCGATGCGGTCAGCAGCTAGATCGGTTACTGCTGCTGCAATGGCAGGTTATCAAGATTTAAGTGAGTTTGAGCGTGGTGTTATAGTTGGCGCACGGGAGATGGGACATAGCATCTCCGAGGTAGCGATAACGTTTGGATGTTCGCGTACCACCATTTCACGAGTGTACCGTGAATATCGGGATTCCGGTAAAACATCACATCTTCGACATCGCTGCGCCCGGATAAAGATCGTGAAAGAACGGGGCAAACGACGACTGACGAGAATCATTAAACGTGACAGGCGTGCAACCCTTTCTCAAATTGGGGCATATTGGATTTGTAGACTGCCCTGCAGGATTCATGGTGTAAATTGCCTCCTGCATACCTTCAGACATTAGTCGAGTCCATGACACGTCGTTTTGCGGCACTTCTGCGTGCTCGGGAGGGCCCTACACGGTATAAGGCAGGCGTACCAATTTTTTTGACTCTTCAGTGTATTTATGACCACACGGACTAGTTCCCAAGGCCATTGTGCATTTTAACTGTCAGACGAAGAAGAAAACTAAACGAAGGCGGATGCACACGTACAGCTGAAGTGACAGAGCAGTAGCACCAACAGCCAATTGAAGAGCTTTTCGCCGCGTTCGCGTTATCCGCTAAGTCTGCGCAAACGCTTGTATTACCCATAATTCCGTGCCAGCGAAGTTACGCAGCGGTAACACAAAGGTATCGTGTTGAGTCTCATAGCAGCCATTCTAGTTTTGTTGTTTTTTTTCCCGTGTTTATTTCCCCCAAAATCACTGCGGGCGAATGCTGGGATGGTTTCTTGCAACAGGCTACAAACCATTTCAGATTTTCAGGAGAGGTCAAAGGAAGTGTATAGAGGTACTTAACACATCGTTATTCCAATCTGCAACATTACCCTCTATAATTCGATTTACTGCCGTAACTCGGTTTTCCTTAGTAGAAAATAGCAATGTCTACCTACTCCTTGACATAGCTATAACGAATTTTTATATTTTTTTACTTAATCGTCCCTACTTCGTTACAGCACAGATATATTCACTCCGTGGCCGAGACGTCCGCTTGTGGTAAATGTTGGTTGGAGTCCTGAATAATGTGAATCCGTTCAACGACCAGTCAACAAACTAGCATTTCTCCTGCGCTGTGCAGCACAGACGGCAGCTAAACGAGCTGGCAGTGACTCAAGTCAGGTGCTGATTGCTGATAGGTCTCCACGGGTATCTGGGGCCATGCTGTCTGCAGTACGCCCCACAACTGTTGAAGGGTGCGTGGTGGAGGAGACAGGCGTCGAACACGACGATCGAGGTGGACCCACAGATTTTCGACTGGATTGAGATAGGGGCTGTTTGAGTGCCACGGAAGAGCTTTGAAGTCTTGATCGTGCTCTTCCAGCCACGTGCGGACACGTCTAGCCGTATGGCAAGGAGCATTATCGTACTGGAAGATCCCATCCTTCCGAGGAAAAGACAATCATCATGTACGGGTGGACGTGATCGCCAAGGATGGATTCATAACCATATCGATCAAGAGTGCAGTCCACACGGATGATGGGACCTAGAGAATACCACGAGAACGTTCCCCAGAGCATAAAACTGCCCCCACTGCAGTGTGTTCGTCCAGTAATGGATGCAGGGTGTTGGTTCTCCGATGTTTCTCCATGGAAACGCTGAGGTCCATCCGTTCTACGCAGCTGAAACCACTACACTACAAGGAAGGTTNCTCCGATGTTTCTCCATGGAAACGCTGAGGTCCATCCGTTCTACGCAGCTGAAACCACTACACTACAAGGAAGGTTCACCGGTTTGACAAAAAAAAGTTATCTGACTGGAGGCGCCGGGTATCGATCCCGGTACCTCTCACATGCTAAGCGAGCGCTCTACCATCTGAGCTACGCCCCCTGTCGTTACAGAGACTTTCGCACGCCTGGGAAATACCCGCGCACTTTCACCGGCGACTGCGCTCCTACGCCGGGCCGCGTAACACGTGCGAATGCAGAGATGCGACACCCGCGCGCACTGCAGCCTCCTACAGCACGAGGCAGANGCCGGGCCGCGTAACACGTGCGAATGCAGAGATGCGACACCCGCGCGCACTGCAGCCTCCTACAGCACGAGGCAGAAGAACAGTTCCCACTTGCCAGCAACATTGTGAGACGTCGTCCGTCGCCCGGCTCCTACAGAACTGTCTCTCGACATTCGGCAGCCAGATAATGCACAAGGCCCGACTCTTGTATATCGCGCAGCCAATGAGAAGAGACCAGAAAAATTCGCGAGTTCAATGACCTGCAGGCTATACTCTCCAGCGTTATGTTCATATATGCCGATATCAACCTCACATTGGTTGTCTGCTGTCACAGTAGAAGGCGACGATTAGGGCAGCCTTCTACCAGGAGGTGTAAAACACCGTGTGGACCAATGGCTGAAGTTTTATAAACACACTTGTTTCGAATTCTAGCTAGTCAGGAAATGAATCCGCGAATTTTTCAGGTCTCTACCAATGAGATACTAAGACACAAGGCACGGTTTCATCAGATGAAGCGCCGCGCGATTGCCCTCCCGTGTTACTACCAGTTCTGGGGACGGGACCGTGCGATCATCGCGAACGTGATGCGTCGTCTCTGACGAAGACCACTGGGTAAGCTGCGTTTTCTGGCACCGCACTGCCGCCGAAAGGAGAGACTTGGTCGTCTCTGAACGATGTCTTGAGAGCCGGAACTAAAGGGCGGGGGAAAACGGGAGATCCACGAGAAAACCCGCGGTCCAGTGACATCAACCGGCACGATTCCCACTTGCGAATCGAACACCACCGGGAATTGAACCCGGCTCGCCTAGGTGGGAGGTGAGTAGTCTAACCACTACACCACCGCGGCCCCCTAGTGCCGCTGAAAACAGCATTAAATAAATGTACGTATAAAAGTTTTCCTGTTGTTTTTTTTTGACAGTTAGAGGACCGATCGGAAGGTACGTCTGTAATCATTCAATGTATCCTTGACGCCGTTCTGACTTGCCCTACTTAACATTAGGATTCTTGGTTTTCCTATACATAGTTTATATTTTAAAATAGACAATTACTTAAGTACCACTATATCTAAATAGCTAGTGGCCTTACACTACAGTACACACACAAAGACAGAACTACGAACTCGTTTTTACGACACAATATTGATTTTACCAACATTTGGCAGAACTAATATTGTGACGTAACTACGATATTGTAGTTCATTTTGTTATGCCCGTACTACAGTGTAAGGTCGATAGCTAGATGAATATTGTGGTACTTCAGGAATTGTTCTTTCTAAAGCATAAACAATCTATAAACACCAAGAATCCAATATGACGCGGCAAGACTTTCGGGAGAGGCCAAAGGAAGTGTATAGAGGTACTTTACTCGTCATTATTCCAATCTGCAACCTTAACCTCTATAATTTGATTTACTGCCATACGCACATCTAGAGAAAATACTGTCGTGAAAAATAATTAAATGTTTGTGGATAAAAAATTGTTTGCCATCCCAGGTGTATTCATTCGCATTGGAGTTACCCTTATTTACTGCGGTACACTGCATGTACTTTCAGAGGTATGAGTAAATTTGTTCCCATTGTATTCGCAAAAAAAAACCTAACATTCATATCCACCGCTACGGGCGTGTACTACCCTGAGTAAACGAGTTAAGCTTAATGGCATTAATATACTTTTCGTCTATATATTTTATGCGGGGAATCATTTGACGGAGCTTGTCAGTAGATTTCTGAACATTTTGTATACCGGTAAAAAATTTGAAAGTGTCCATCTAACATAGTGTTTTTGATCACAATACGACGCTAGTTCTGCTATGAATAAGAATAAATTATACGATAACTTTAAGTATAAATCTGTGTCATTAGAAAACGGCGGTGTTGGGAATGGGTCACTTTCGATTTTTAGTTTAAAATAATTATTTATCTTGTGCTTGTGTTGTGTTTACGAAATACAAACTATACAAAGAAGAACGACACGTTTTGACTCGACATATTTCCAGTCTTTCGTTACAATACGTCCAATATATCTTGCACTGGTTTCTGTGGAATTAAGCTGTCTTCAAGCAAGTTCACTTAAGTGGAAACTAGAATAGTTATGTAATTTTTACGCCAAGTTTCACGAGGGTTCTCAGGTGTTGTACTTTGATTATTCGATGACAACACAAAACAGTTTACTAGTCATCAAAACATACACAGTCGAATCACATTATTACGACCACCTGCTAGTAACCAGAAAAAATACCCATCTCAGCAAGGACACCAGCTAGACGAGCTGGGAGTGACTCAGTCAGGTGCTGATTGCTGATAGGTCTCCACGGGTATCTGGAGCCATGCTGTCTGCAATAGGTCCTACATATCTTGAAGGGTTCGTGACGGAGGAGACAGGCAACGAACACGACGATCGAGGTGGTCCCACAGATGTTCAATTGGATTGACATCGGGGCTGTTTCGGGACCAGGGAAGAATTTTGAAGTCTTAATTGTGCTCTTTCAGCCACGTGCGGACACGTCTAGCAAGTGGCAAGGTTTATTATTATGTTGGAAGATCCCATCATCCCAAGGAAATACAATTATCATGTATGGGTGGACGTGATCGCCGAGGATGGATTCATAACCATATCGATCAAGAGTGCAGTAGACGCGGATGATGGGACCTGGAGAATACCACGAGAACGTTCTCCAGAACATAACACTGCACCCACTGCCGTGTGTTCGTCCAGTAATGGATGCAGGGTGTCGGTTCTCCAACGTTTCTCCTTGGACATGCTGTCATCCATTCGTTCTACGCAGCTGAAACCATGACTCGTCGGAGGCTACCAGTCGCCAATCAGCAACGGTCCAGTCGCCATACTGTCGAGCAAATTCCAGTCGTTTTAATCGATTCACCTGTGTTAAGCATGGGTGCATCTGCAGAAGGGTTTGCTGAACTTTTGTGGTAGACACGTGTCTGGATGCCCCCTGGTCCATTTGGACGGTGAGCTGTTCCACTGTGGCCTGTCGGTTTGCCTTCACTTAGTGTCGTAGTCGACGTTAATCTCGAACATCAATGGCGCCTGGAGCTCCACAGTTTCCACGACGGTTATTTCCAATGGTGCCATTCGTCCACTCACCATACACCATTACCACAGAGGCACGTAAACAGTTCACAAACGTCGCTGTTTAAGAAAAGCGCTTCCCCCTTCCCCTGGCAGGAAAGCCGATGATCATCCCTTTTTGCAACTCGGGTTAATCGCTTCCCTTACCCACGACAGCTGGAAGCGCACTGTGTACAGCCAGCCTGTCAGCCGCATTATGTACCCGCTTCAACAGCAAACGCCACGGACCATATAGGCTACGCGCTGCAGTTGGTACCTATAGNCAGCCGCATTATGTACCCGCTTCAACAGCAAACGCCACGGACCATATAGGCTACGCGCTGCAGTTGGTACCTATAGTATGTGGTCATAATAATGTGATTCGACCGTGTTTATCAGTAATGTTCTATTCACGGGGTCCGTTATGCAGTGTTCTGACCATGACCATACTTTGGATATAGGCCTCTACTATGGCAATTATAATGAACTACAGTAAAATTCCATAAAGCCACTTTACAGGAACTCCCTAGCCGGATAATGTTAACGCCCTCAAGATCACGCCCAGGCGTAAGGAAGCATTGTGACGACGATGGTAAACACCATAAACAAGTTTCGTACTTTTTCTGTTTCCTCACAAATTGAGCGGTGACTTTAAGGTTTTATTACAGCAACCACTTCAGAAAATTTTAGTTAGCTAGGTAGTTGGGATTAACGTCTCGCCCACAGTAAGGTCATTAGAGACGGAACAAGTTACCCATGGAAGAGGGATTGGGAAAGGAATGGGACGAAATCGGCCATGGCCTTTGTTAGGGACCCATTCCGGCATTCGCCCGGACGATTTCGGGAAACCATGGAATACCGAGTTCAAGATGCCTGGACCGGGAATCGAACCGAATGTGAGTCCAGTGAGTCACCACTGCGCCACCTCACTCGGTCACTTTAGAAAAGATAAAGCATTGACGATATAGTTTTAAACACTGTCCTACGGAAGAATAAGTACCGTAAATCGCTGACTTTGAAACTTTTCTACGGCGCCACTGTGGCTGAGCGGTTAGCCTGCTCACCTCCCCGACCGGGCTACTCACGGATTATCGCAAGTAAGTATCGCGCCGGGCGAACTGCTGGTTGGCGGGTTCTATCGGGGATCTCCCGTTTCCCTCGCCTTTGCATTCTGGCGTTGCTCCACTGCCACCTCGTTTCACCCTTATCGGCTCTCAAGACCTCGATGTTAAGAGCGGCTGAAATCTCTCAACAACACTTTTCAACGACTACAGTGTATATTTCTGTAATTTTTTTAAAATTATAATAGACATAACTGCTTACAATAAGACCCATGCGACTAGGGAGGCCTCTGGAGTGTCTAGCAATTCGCATAACTTAGATTTACTACAACATGTATTATGAATGAATAAAGGTTTATCACATTTTACCACAATGTATATTATAAGGAACATACAGACTTTCGTTTTTTAAACCCTGTAACTACGCTACAAGCATCGTTCACCGGTTTGACAAAAAAAGGTTATTGACTGGAGGCGCCGGGTATCGATCCCGGTACCTCTCACATGCTAAGCGAGCGCTCTGCCATCTGCCCCCTGTCGTTACAGAGACTTTCGCACGCCTGGGTAATACCTGCGCACTTTCACCGACGACTGCGCTCCTACGCCGGGCCGCGGAACACGTGCGAATGCAGAGAAGCGACACCCGCGCGCTCTGCAGCCTCCTACAGCACGAGGCAGAAGGACAGTTCCCACTTGCCAGCAACATTGCCAGGCGTCGTCTGTCGCCCGTCTTCTGAAGAACTGTCTCTCGACAGACGGCAGCCAGATCAGGCGCAGGGCCCGACTCCAGAATCTCGCGCAGCCAATGAGAAGAGACCAGAAAAATTCGTGAGTTCAACGACCTGCAGGCTATACTCTCCAGCGTTATGTACAAATACGCCGATATCAACCTCACATTGGTTGTCTGCTGTTGCAGTAGAAGGCGACGATTGGGGCCAGCCTTCTCCAGGAGGTGTAAAACACCGTGTGGACAAATGGCTGAAATTTTATAAACACACGTGATTCGAATTCAAGCTTGTCGCGAAATGAATCCGCAGATTTTTCAGGTCTGTGCTAATGAGATACTAGGACACAAGGCGAGCCGCGCAATTGCCCTCCCATGTTACCACCAGTTCTGGGGACGGGACAGTGCGATCATCGCGAACGTGATGCGTCGTACCTGACGAAGACCGCTGCGTGGGCTGCGTAATCTGGCACCGCACTGCCGCCGAAAGGAGAGATTTTGTCGTCTCTGAACGAGGTCTTGACAGCCAGAATGAAAGGGCGGGGGGAATCGGGAGATCCCCGTGAAAACCCGCGGACCAGTGACATCAACCGGCTCGATTCCCACTTGCGAATCGAATCCCGCCGGGAATCAAACCCGGTTCGCCTAGGTAAGAGGTGGGTAGCCTAACCACTACACCACCGCGGCCCCTTTGTTCCGCTGAAAACAGCATTTTATAAATGTACGTGTACANGTGGGTAGCCTAACCACTACACCACCGCGGCCCCTTTGTTCCGCTGAAAACAGCATTTTATAAATGTACGTGTACAAGTATCCCTGTTGCTTTTTGTTTTGTTTTTAGATAGTTAAATGGCCGATTGGAAGTTACGTCTGTAACCTTTCAATTTATCCTTGACGCCATCATGACTTGCCCTAATTAACATATGGATTCTTGGTTATCTGATACTTAACTCTAAATTTTAAAATAGCCAATTCCTAAAGAACCAATATATCAAAATAGCTATTGCCCTGACACTACAGTACACACACAAAGACTGAACTACGAACTCGTTTTTATGACACAATATTGATTTTACCGAAATTTGGCGGAACAATTATTGTGACGTAACTACGATTTTGTAGCTCAGTTTGTTATACCCGTACTGCAGTGTAAGATCAATAGCTAAATGAATAAAGTGGTACTTCAGGAATCGTTCTTTTTAAAAGCATAAGCAATCAATGAAAACAAGGATCCAATATGACGCGGCAAGATTCTCCTTAAGTCTCTGCTTCACCTATTATGCAAACATTTTTGGTTTTCGTTTCATAATATCAGTTATAAGGCTATTACCGAAAATGTTTGAATATATAAAATTTGCAATTAAATAGTTGTTTAATAATACCTTTATATTAAATTTTCACTTTGTGTTATTTCATGCTTGCAAAAAGGCAGGGAAGTTATTGATAAAATAGAAATATGTTTATCTTTTTTTTACAACTAGCATATAACACTCAATTAAAACTAAGGAAGGAAAAAAAATAAACAACCCGTAAATTGGGAATATTCTGTATGTGTACATTGTCAGTAATTACTATGGATCCGAAATTATTACCCAAAATAATAAAGAGGTGGAGCCGATACTTTAGCTAGCCTTCGTTTCTTCTACTTCCACCAGCCCCTGTAAAACCAGCGAAGTGCGTATATTTGTCTTCTCAAGGCCGATTTACACTGGAGAGCCAAAAAAAACCGGTATCGGCGTGTGTATGCAAATAACAGAGGTATGGAACCAATCAGAGTAACTCGATGCGATCGGCAGCACCTATGTAAGACAGCAAGCGTCTGGCAAAGCTGCTCGATCGGTTATTGCTGCTACAATGGCAGGTTATTAATATTTAATTGAGTTTGAACGTGGTGTTATAGTCGGCGCACGAGAGATTGGACATAGCATCTCCAAGGTAGCGATAACATTTGGATGTTCGCGTACGACCATTTCACGAGTGTACTGTGAATATCAGGAATTCGGTAAATCATCACATCTTCGACATCGCTGCGACCGGAAAAAGATCGTGAACAAACGGGACAAACGACGACTGACGAGAATCATTAAACGTGACAGACGTGCAACCCTTTCTCAAACTGGCGCAGATGGGATTTGCGGACTGCCCAGCAGGATTCATGGTGTTAATTGCCTCTTGCATACCTTCAGACATTAGTCGAGTCCATGCCACGTCATCTTGAGGCACTTCTGCGTGCTCGGGGGACCCTACACGATATTAGGCAGGTGTACCAGTTTTTTTGACACTTCCGTGTATTTCTGACCACACGAGCTAGTTCTTAAGGCCATTGTGCATTTTAACTGTCAGACGAAGAAGAAAACTAAACGAAGGCGGATGCACACGTACAGCTGAAGTGAGAGAGCAGTAGCACCAACAGCCAATTGAAGAGCTTTTCGCCAAGTTCGCGTTATCCGCTAAGTCTGCGCAAACGCTTGTATTACCCATAATTCCGTGCCAGCGAAGTTACGCAGTGGTAACACATAGGTGTGTTGAGTACAGAGTAGCCATTCTAATTTCGTTTATTTTTCCCCGTGTTTATTTCCCTCAAAATCACTGCGGGCGAATGCCGGGATGGTTTCTTGCAACAGGCTACAAACCATTTCCTCAGCGTTCTTCTCATTGTCGAAGTAATTTATTCACCCTCTGCGTACCCCGTGGTCAACTAAATGTCTAGTCACAACTAGCGAATTTGATTTTATTTTTGTTCCTGTAAACATTGGGGTGTCATAATGGAACAAACGCGTAATAATATACATGCAGGACTACAACATTATTATGCTCGGGTTAATTTCTTAATTCTTACTGAAATATTAACTGTTGCAATTTTTTCCTTAATTGCTATAGTTTTCCATGAATACTCTATTTTACTACATTTAACGTTCCCGCCACCTAACAAACAATTCATTGCTTCATTTTTTAAATAGTTTAATCTACTTAGATTTGTACTTTACAGTAAAAAAATAAAATTAAATAATTTATAATCGTAACAGTTTTTTTTTATATATTTCACACTATATATACTTCAATAGGCTACGTGTAAAGCAGCAGTCTTCCTTTAGTTATCGGCAGGATCAGAACAATTTCACGTTTTAAAAGACCTATAGTCCAGACTACACGGTCAAGTTTTTTCGAATCTCAGGTTGAAGGTTCATTGGCTGCTGCGACTTTGTGTATCCGGTTTTACCTTAGACCATGGGGACACTGGATTTGGTGCATGCTTCTTTTTTGCATGTCTTATGTTAACTCATAGTTCAACTAAGTTGTCTAATAAAATGTAATCAAATTACATATATTACAGAAATATAGCTTAAAGTGTCTGAAGTCTAGGTTTTCCTAAAATGAATTCGCGAGATTTTCTAGTTCCTAGTTATTGGGCCGCGTGTTTTTGTTGGAACACTTAAGTGCATTCGATACGGCCAATCTAAATTACGCTACTCTGTTATTAAACGTTATGATTCGCTGACAGACACCTGCGACATGAAATACTGTAGTGAAAACGTTATAACTCCTAAAGTTGTTCTGAGCCAAAATGTTTCGAATTACAGAGAGACAGGTACTCATTTCGCCAAAATCGATGCCCACGGTAGTAAATTAATATAAAGATATACGCGTGCGTGCAAGACGAGGCTCTTAATACTCCGTGCACATAGGTCTATCTGTGATGTGGCGCAAGAGAGGGTCGAGTCAAATACGTCAGATTTTCAGGAGAGGCCAAAGTAAGTGTATAGAGGTACTTAACTCATCGTTATTCCAATCTGCAACATTACACTGTATAATTATATTTACTGCCGTAACTCAGTTTTCCTTAGTAGAAAATAACAATGTCTACCTATTCCTAGACATAGCTATAACAAAAAGTTTTTTTTTAACTTAATCCTCTCAATTTCGTAACAGCATAGATATATTCATTCCGTGGCCGAGCCAACCGATTGTGGTAAATGTTGCTTGGAGTCCTGAATAATGGGATTCCGTTCGACGGCCAGTCAACAAGCAGGCATTGTTCCTGCGCTGTGCAGCACAGACAGCAGCTAAACGAGCTGGCAGCGACTCAAGTCAGGTGCTGATTGCTGATATTTCTCCAAGGATATTTGGAGCCATGCTGTCTGCAGAGCGTCCCACAACTGTTGAAGGGTGCGTGGTGGAGGAGACAGGCGGCGAACACGACGATCGATGTGGACCCACAGATGTTCAACTGGATTGAGATATGGTCTGTTTGAGTGCCAGGAAAGAGCTTTTAAGTCTTGACTGTGCTCTTCCAGGCACGTGCTGACACTTTTAGCCGTGTGGCAAGGCGCATTATCGTGCTGGAAGATCCCATCCTCCAGAGGAAAGACTATCATCATTTACGGGTGGACGTGATCGCCAAGGATGGATTCATAACCATATCGATCAACAGAGCAGTCCACACGGATGATGGGTCATAGAGAATACCACGAGAACGTTCCCCAGAACATTACACGGCCCCCACTGCCGTGTGTTCGTCCAGCAATGGCTGCAGGGTGTTGGTTGTCCAACATTTCTCCACGGACATGCTTANAACGGGACAAACGACGACTGACGAGAATCATTAAACGTGACAGACGTGCAACCCTTTCTCAAACTGGCGCAGATGGGATTTGCGGACTGCCCAGCAGGATTCATGGTGTTAATTGCCTCTTGCATACCTTCAGACATTAGTCGAGTCCATGCCACGTCATCTTGAGGCACTTCTGCGTGCTCGGGGGACCCTACACGATATTAGGCAGGTGTACCAGTTTTTTTGACACTTCAGTGTATTTCTGACCACACGANTGCTCGGGGGACCCTACACGATATTAGGCAGGTGTACCAGTTTTTTTGACACTTCAGTGTATTTCTGACCACACGAGCTAGTTCTTAAGGCCATTGTGCATTTTAACTGTCAGACGAAGAAGAAAACTAAACGAAGGCGGATGCACACGTACAGCTGAAGTGAGAGAGCAGTAGCACCAACAGCCAATTGAAGAGCTTTTCGCCAAGTTCGCGTTATCCGCTAAGTCTGCGCAAACGCTTGTATTACCCATAATTCCGTGCCAGCGAAGTTACGCAGTNCCAAGTTCGCGTTATCCGCTAAGTCTGCGCAAACGCTTGTATTACCCATAATTCCGTGCCAGCGAAGTTACGCAGTGGTAACACATAGGTGTGTTGAGTACAGAGTAGCCATTCTAATTTCGTTTATTTTTCCCCGTGTTTATTTCCCCCAAAATCACTGCGGGCGAATGCCGGGATGGTTTCTTGCAACAGGCTACAAACCATTTCCTCAGCGTTCTTCTCATTGTCGAAGTAATTTATTCANATGCCGGGATGGTTTCTTGCAACAGGCTACAAACCATTTCCTCAGCGTTCTTCTCATTGTCGAAGTAATTTATTCCCCCTCTGCGTACCCCGTGGTCAACTAAATGCCTAGTCACAACTAGCGAATTTGATTTTATTTTTGTTCCTGTAAACATTGGGGTGTCATAATGGAACAAACGCGTAATAATATACATGCAGGACTACAACATTATTATGCTCGGGTTGATTTTTTAATTCTTACTGAAATATCAACTGTTGCAATTTTTTCCTTAATTGCTATAGTTTTCCATGAATACTATATTTTACTACATTTAACGTTCCCGCCACCTAAATAACAATTCATTGCTTCATTTTTTAAATAGTTTAATCTACTTAGATTTGCACTTTACAGTAAAAAAATAAAATTAAATAATTTAAAATCGTAACAGTTTTTTTTTATATATTTCACACTATATATACTTCAATAGACNTAAATAATTTATAATCGTAACAGTTTTTTTTTATATATTTCACACTATATATACTTCAATAGACTACGTGTAAAGCAGCAGTCTTCCTTTAGTTATCGGCAGGATCAGAACAATTTCACGTTTTAAAAGACCTGTAGTCCAGACTACACGGTCAAGTTTTTTCGAATCTCAGCTTGTAGTTCATTGGCTGCTGCGACTTTGTGTATCCGGTTTTACCTTATACCAGGGGGACACTGGATTTGGTGCATGCTTCTTTTTTGCATGTCTTATGTTAACTCATAGTTCAACTAAGTTGTCTTATAAAATGTAATCAAATTACATATATTACAGAAATATAGCTAAAAGTGTCTGAAGTCTAGGTTTTCCTAAAATGAATTCGCGAGATTTTCTAGTTCCTAGTTATTGGGCCGCGTGTTTNAAAGTGTCTGAAGTCTAGGTTTTCCTAAAATGAATTCGCGAGATTTTCTAGTTCCTAGTTATTGGGCCGCGTGTTTTTGTTGGAACACTTAAGTGCATTCGATACGGCCAATCTAAATTACGCTACTCTGTTATTAAACGTTATGATTCGCTGACAGACACCTGCGACATGAAATACTGTAGTGAAAACGTTATAACTCCTAAAGTTGTTCTGAGCCAAAATGTTTCGAATTGCAGCGAGACAGGTACTCATTTCGCCAAAATCGATGCCCACGGTAGTAAATTAATATAAAGATATACGCGTGCGTGCAAGACGAGGCTCTTAATACTCCGTGCACATAGGTCTATCTGTGATGTGGCGCAAGAGAGGGTCGAGTCAAATACGTCAGATTTTCAGGAGAGGCCAAAGTAAGTGTATAGAGGTACTTAACTCATCGTTATTCCAATCTGCAACATTACACTGTATAATTATATTTACTGCCGTAACTCAGTTTTCCTTAGTAGAAAATAACAATGTCTACCTATTTCTAGACATAGCTATAACNGGTCAAAGGAAGTGTATAGAGGTACTTAACACATCGTTATTCCAATCTGCAACATTACCCTCTATAATTCGATTTAATGCCGTAACTCGGTTTTCCTTAGTAGAAAATAGCAATGTCTACCTATTCCTAGACATAGCTATAACGAAAAGTTTTTTTTAACTTAATCCTCTCAACTTCGTAACAGCANCAATGTCTACCTATTTCTAGACATAGCTATAACGAAAAGTTTTTTTTAACTTAATCCTCTCAACTTCGTAACAGCATAGATATATTCATTCCGTGGCCGAGCCAACCGATTGTGGTAAATGTTGCTTGGAGTCCTGAATAATGGGATTCCGTTCGACGGCCAGTCAACAAGCTGGCATTGTTCCTGCGCTGTGCAGCACAGACAGCAGCTAAACGAGCTGGCAGCGACTCAAGTCAGGTGCTGATTGCTGATATTTCTCCAAGGATATCTGGAGCCATGCTGTCTGCAGAGCGTCCCACAACTGTTGAAGGGTGCGTGGTGGAGGAGACAGGCGGCGAACACGACGATCGATGTGGACCCACAGATGTTCAACTGGATTGAGATATGGTCTGTTTGAGTGCCAGGAAACAGCTTTTAAGTCTTGACTGTGCTCTTCCAGGCACGTGCGGACACTTTTAGCCGTGTGGCAAGGCGCATTATCGTGCTGGAAGATCCCATCCTCCAGAGGAAAGACTATCATCATTTACGGGTGGACGTGATCGCCAAGGATGGATTCATAACCATATCGATCAACAGTGCAGTCCACACGGATGATGGGACATAGAGAATACCACGAGAACGTTCCTCAGAACATAACACTGCCCCCACTGCCGTGTGTTCGTCCAGCAATGGCTGCAGGGTGTTGGTTGTCCAACATTTCTCCACGGACATGCTTACGTCCATCCGTTCTACGCAGCTGAAACCATGACTCGTTGTAGGCTACCAGTCGCCTATCAGAAGCGATCCAGTTGCCATACTTTCGAGCAAATTGCAGTCGTTTTCATCGATGCACCTGTGTTAAGCATGGGTGCATCTTCAGAAGGGTTTGTTGAACTGTTAGGTAGACACGTGTCTGGAAGCCCAGGTTAATTTTGACGATGAACTGTTCCACTGTAGTCTGTCGGTTGGCCTTCACGCACCGTCGTAAGCGACATTTACCTGGGACAATAACGGTGCGTGGAGCTCCGCAGTTTCCACGATGGTTATTCCCAATGGTACCATTCGTCCACTCACGATACACCTTTACCACAGAGGCACGTGAACAGTTAAAAAAACTTTGCTATTTCCGAAAAGCTGCCCCCCCCCCTTGACCCTTGCATTTCAGTTAAATCGCTTCCCTTACCCATGACAGTAGGAAGCGCACTGTTTACAGCCAGCCTGTCAGCCGCATTATGTACCCGCTTCACCAGCAAACGCCCCGGACCATATAGGCTACGCACTCAGATGGTACTTATAGTATGTGGTCATAATAATGTGATTCGACCCTGTTTATCAGTAATGTTCCATTCATAGGGTCCGTTATAGAGTATTCTGACCATGGCCATACTTTGGATATAGGCCTCTAATATGGCGAATATAATGAACTACAGCTAAACTCCATGACGGCACTTTACAGGGACTCCCTAGTCGGAAAATGTTAAACGCCTCAAGGTCACGGCGATGGTAAACAGCATAAACAAGCTTCGTTAGTGTTCCGTCTCCTCACAATTTAAGCGTTGACTTTAGGGTTTTAGAACAGCAACCACTTCAGAAAATGGTAGTTAGCTTGGTAGTGGCGATTAACATTTAGCCGACAGCGAGGTCAGTAGAGAAGGGAACAATTTGCCCAAGGAAGAGGGATTGGGGAAGGAATGGGAAGGAATAGGCCTTTGCCTTTGTTAGGGACACATCCCGGCATTCGCCTGAATGATTTCGGGAAACCATGGAAGACCGACATCAGGATGGCTGGACCGGGAAACGAACCCTGTTTTCCCCGAACGCGAGTCCAGTGAGTCACCACTACGCCACCCCGCTCGGTTACTTTTGAAAAGATAAAGAACCAACGATCTAGTTTTAAACACTGTTCGACGGAAGAATAAGTATCGTAAATAGAGGGCTACTTACAGATATTTTCGCTGACTTTTGAAACTTTTCAACGGGGCCACTGTGGCTGAGCGGTTAGTCTGCTCACCTCTCCAACAGGGCCACTCCCGGATTATCGCAAGTAAGAATCGCGCCGGGCGAACTGCTGGTCGGCGGGTTCTATCGGGGATCTCCCGTTTCCCCCGCCACTTGCATTCTGGCGTTGCTCCACTGTCACCTCGTTTCACCCTTATCGGCTCTCAAGAACTCGATGTTAAGAGCTGCCCAAATCTCTCAACAAAACTTTTCAACGACTACAGTGTATATTTCCATAGTTTTTTAAAAATTATAATAGACATAACTGCTAACAATTAGACCCATTCGACTAGGGAGACCTCTGGAGTGGCTAGCAATTAGATTATTACGTATACCTAGATTTAGTGCGAAATGTATTATGTATTTATGTATAAAGGTATACCATATTTTGGCACATTATATATTATAAGGAACAGACAGACTTTCGTTTTTTAACACTGTAACTACACTTGAAGCATGGTTCACCGGTTTGACAAAAAAAGGTTATTGACTGGAGGCGCCGGGTATCGATCCCGGTACCTCTCACATGCTAAGCGAGCGCTCTACCATCTGAGCTACGCCCCCTGTCGTTAAAGAGACTTTCGCACGCCTCGGTAATACCTGCGCACTTTCACCGACGACTGCGCTCNCAGTGTATATTTCCATAGTTTTTTAAAAATTATAATAGACATAACTGCTAACAATTAGACCCATTCGACTAGGGAGACCTCTGGAGTGGCTAGCAATTAGATTATTACGTATACCTAGATTTAGTGCGAAATGTATTATGTATTTATGTATAAAGGTATACCATATTTTGGCACATTATATATTATAAGGAACAGACAGACTTTCGTTTTTTAACACTGTAACTACACTTGAAGCATGGTTCACCGGTTTGACAAAAAAAGGTTATTGACTGGAGGCGCCGGGTATCGATCCCGGTACCTCTCACATGCTAAGCGAGCGCTCTACCATCTGAGCTACGCCCCCTGTCGTTAAAGAGACTTTCGCACGCCTGGGAAATACCCGCGCACTTTCACCGGCGACTGCGCTCCTACGCCGGGCCGCGTAACACGTGCGAATGCAGAGATGCGACACCCGCGCGCACTGCAGCCTCCTACAGCACGAGGCAGGAGAACGGCTCCCACTTGCTAGCAACATTGCCAGACGTCGTCCGTCGCCCGGCTCCTGCAGAACTGTATCTCGACAGACGGCGGCCAGATCAGGCGCAAGGCCCGGTTCAAGAATCTCGGGCAGCCAATGAGAAGAGACCAGAAAAATTCGCGAGTTGAATGACCTGCAGGCTATACTCTCCAGCGTTATGTACAAATATTCCAATATCAACCTCACATTGGTTGTCTGCTGTCGCAGTAGAAGGCGACGATTGAGGCCAGCCTTCTCCAGGAGGTGTAAAACACCGTGTGGACTAGTGACTGAAGTTTTATAAACACACGCGTTTTGAATTCTAGCTTGTCCGTAAATAAATCCGCTAAGATTTCAGGTCTCTACCAATGAGATACTAAGACACAAGGCACGCTTTTATCAGATGGAGCGTCACGCGTTTGCCCTCCCGTGTTACTTCAGTTCTGGGGACGGGACCGTGCAATCATTGCATGCGTCATGCGTCGTACCTGACGAAGACCGCTGCGTGGGCTGCGTAATCTGGCAGCGCACTGCCGCCTCAAGGAGAGATAANGTGCAATCATTGCATGCGTCATGCGTCGTACCTGACGAAGACCGCTGCGTGGGCTGCGTAATCTGGCAGCGCACTGCCGCCTCAAGGAGAGATAAAGTCGTCTCTGAACGAAGTCTTGAGAGCTGGAACGAAAGGGCGTGGGGAAACGGGATATCCACGAGAAAACCCGTGGACCAGTGACACCAACCGGCACGATTCCCACTTTCGAATCGAACACCACCGGGAATTGAACCCGGCTCGCCTAGGTGGGAGGCGAGTAGCCTAACCACTACACCACCGCGGCCCCCTTGTGCCGCTGAAAACTGCAATTAATAAATGTACGTATAAAACTTTTCTTGTTGTTTTTTTTTTTTTAGACAGTTTAATGGCCGATCGGAAGGTGCGTCTGTAATCTTTCAATTTATCCTTAACGCCATCATGACTTGCCCTACCTAACATATGGATTCTTGATTATCTGATAAACAGTTTAAATTTTAAAATAGATAATTCATAAAGTAACACTATATCCAAATACCTATTGCCCTTATACTACAGTACACACACAAAGAATGAACTACGAACTCGTATATACGACACAATATTTATTTTGCAAAAATTCGGCCGAACTAATATTGTGACGTAACTACGATATTGTAGTTCAGTTGTTATGCCCTTACTGCAGTGCAAGGTCGGTAGCTAGACTGATATAATGGTACTTCAGGAATTTTTCTTTTTAAAAGCATAAACAATCTATAAAAACCGAGGATCCAATATGACACGGCAAGATTCTCCTTAAGTCTTTGTTTCATCTACTATGCAGACATTTTTAGTTTTCGTCTCATAATTTCAGTTTTAAGGGTATTACTGTAAATGTTTGATTATAGAAAATTTGCAATTTACTAGTTGTTTAATAATACCTTTATATCTAATTTTCACTGTGTGTTATTTCATGCTTGCAAAAAGGCAGGGCAGATATTGATGAAATAAAAATATGTCAGTTCAGATAATGGTAGTTAGCTAGGTAGTTGCGGTTAACGTCTCGCCTACAGCGAGGTCATTAGAGACGGAACAAGTTGCCCATGGAAGAAGGATTAGGGTAGGAATGGGAAGAAATAGGCCATGGCCTTTGTTAAGGGACCCATCCCGGCATTCACCTGGATGATTTCGGGAAACCTTGGAAGACCGAAATCAGGATGGCTGGACCGGGAATCGATCCTGTTCTCCCGAATGCGTGTCCAGTGAGTCACCACTGCGCTACCCCACTCGGTCACTTTAGAAAAGATAAAGCACCGATGATCTAGTTTTAAACACTGTTCGACGGAAGAATAAGTATCGTAAATAGAGGGCTACTTACAGAGATTTTCGCTGACTTTTGAAACTTTTCAACGGGGCTACTGTGGCTGAGCGGTTAGCCTACTCTCCTCCCCGACCGGGCCACTCCCGGATTATCGCAAGTAAGAATCGCGCCGGGCGAACTACTGGTCGGTGGGTTCTATCGGGGATCTCGCGTTTCCCCCGCTCTTGCATTCTGGCGTTGCTCCACTATCACCTCGTTTCACCCTTATCGGCTCTCAAGAACTCGATGTTAAGAGCTGCCCAAATCTCTCAACAACACTTTGCAATGTTTACAGTGTATATTTCCATAGTTTTTTAAAAATTATAATAGACATAACTGCTAACAATTAGACCCATTCGACTAGGGAGACCTCTGGAGTGGCTAGCAATTAGATTATTACATATGCCTAGATTTAGTGCGATATGTATTATGTATTTATGTATAAAGGTATACCATATTTTAGCACATTATATATTATAAGGAACAGACAGACTTTCGTTTTTTAAATGCTGTAACTACGCTACAATCATGGTTCACCGGTTTGACAAAAAAAGGTTATTGACTGGAGGCGCCGGGTATCGATCCCGGTACCTCTCACATGCTAAGCGAGCGCTCTACCATCTGAGCTACGCCCCCTGTCGTTACAGAGACTTTCGCACGCCTCGGTAATACCTGCGCACTTTCACCGACGACTGCGCTCTTACACACGAGGCAGGAGAACGGCTCCCACTTGCCAGCAACATTGCCAGACGTCGACCGTCGCCCGGCTCCTATAGAACTGNCACGAGGCAGGAGAACGGCTCCCACTTGCCAGCAACATTGCCAGACGTCGACCGTCGCCCGGCTCCTATAGAACTGTCTCTCGACAGACGGCGGCCAGATCAGGCGCAAGGCCCGGTTCCAGAATCTCGGGCAGCCAATGAGAAGAGACCAGAAAAATTCGCGAGTTGAATGACCTGCAGGCTATACTCTCCAGCGTTATGTACAAATACGCCGATATCAACCTCACATTGGTTGTCTGCTGTCGCAGTAGAAGGCGACGATTGGGGCCAGCATTATCCAGGAGGTGTAAAACACCGTGTGGACCAATGGTTGAAATTTTATAAACACACGTGTTTCGAATTCTAGCTTGTCGCGAAATGAATCCGCGAATTTTTCAGGTCTGTGCCAATGAGATACTAGGACACAAGGCGAGCCGCGCAATTGCCCTCCCATGTTACCACCTGTTCTGGGGACGGGGCCGTGCAATCATCGCGAAAGTGATGCGTCGTACCTGACGAAGACCGCTGCGTGGNGGAAACGGGATATCCACGAGAAAACCCGCGGACCAGTGACACCAACCGGCACGATTCCCACTTGCGAATCGAACACCACCGGGAATCGAACCCGGCTCGCCTAGGTGGGAGGCGAGTAGCCCAACCACTACACCACTGNCTCGCCTAGGTGGGAGGCGAGTAGCCCAACCACTACACCACTGCGGCCCCCTTGTGCCACTGAAAACAGCATTTAATAAATGTACGTATACAAGTTTTCCTATTGCTTTTTTTTAGGCAGTTAAATGGCCGATCGTAAGGTACATCTGTAATCTTTCAATTTATCCATACGTTAAGTAGGGCATACTTAACATATGGATTGTTGGTTTTCCTATACATAGTTTATATTTTAAAATAGACAATTCCTAAAGTACCACTATATCCAAATAGCTATTGACCTTACATTACAGTACACACACAAAGATTGAACTACGAACTCGTTTTTACGACACAATATTGATTTTACCAAAATTTTGCCGAACTAATATTGTGACGTAACTACGATATTGTAGTTCAGTTGTTATGCCCTTACTGCAGTGCCAGGTCGGTAGCTAGACTGATATAGTGGTACTTCAGGAATTGTTCTTTTCAAATGTATAAACAATCTATAAAAACCANGCGGCCCCCTTGTGCCACTGAAAACAGCATTTAATAAATGTACGTATACAAGTTTTCCTATTGCTTTTTTTTAGGTAGTTAAATGGCCGATCGTAAGGTACGTCTGTAATCTTTCAATTTATCCATACGTTAAGTAGGGCATACTTAACATATGGATTGTTGGTTTTCCTATACATAGTTTATATTTTAAAATAGACAATTCCTAAAGTACCACTATATCCAAATAGCTATTGACCTTACATTACAGTACACACACAAAGACTGAACTACGAACTCGTATTTACGACACAATATTGATTTTTCCAAAATTCGGCCGAACTAATATTGTGTGGTAACTACGATATTGTAGTTAAGTTGTTATGCCCTTACTGCAGTGCAAGGTCGGTAGCTAGACTGATATAGTGGTACTTCAGGAATTGTTCTTTTCAAATGTATAAACAATCTATAAAAACCAAGGATCCAATATGACGCGGCAAGATTCTCCTTAAGTCTTCGCTTCATCTACTATGCAGACATTTTTAGTTATCGTCTCATAGTTTCAGTTTTAAGGGTATTACTGAAAATGTTCGATTATAGAAAATGTATAATTTACTAGTTGTTTAATAATACCTTTATATATAATTTTTACTGTGTGTTTTTTCATGCTTGCATAAGGGCAGGGAAGTTATTGATGAAAAATAAATATGTTCTGACTTTTTTTTTTTACGACTAGCATATAACACACAATTAAAACTAAGCACAGAAAAAAACCAAGCATCTCGTAGATTGTGAATTTTCTATAAGCGTGCATTGTCAGTTATTACTATGGATCCGATATTATTACATAACAATAATAAAGAGGTGGAGGCGATACTTTCTACTTCCCCCTGCCGCTGTAAAACCAGTGTAGTGCGTATATTTGTCTTCTCAAGGCCGATCTACGTTGAAGTTAAGTTAACATATGACTGCGCGCTGCGTTAATTTAGCGTTACAGTTATGTTCAGGTTTATGCCGCGCAGTAGTGTGTTCACATTGAATTAGCAGTGAAATAAAGTTAAAATTTCAACGCGGGGAAGTGAACCAGCTTCAGCATAAAGGCAACGTATTGTCAGCCAATCATATTTAAGAAACGATTTTCTTTTCTTTTCTGTGTTAGTTTTATTCCTACTTAGTTTGTCTGTGCTATTCCAAACGATTGCAATGTGGGTTGAAATTTTTATTTCATTTGAGCATGTTTGAATGATAAAAAAATTTATATTTCGAAAGAAACAACTACGGACCTAAATAAAATGAATGGTTTGAAACAGGCATCAATTTAGGTGAGAAATTAGGCTACTGCATTAAAGTTTTACATATTGTGGAAACTGCTCTGTTTAGGCATATGCAAAATACACATGCATACCCCTACGATTTTATAAAAAAAAATTGGCCTTGATCCCGTTGGATTTATTCTTCACTGTAAAATAAATGCTTTAATTTTGCTGTCATTTACCTCCTTTTACTGATAAACTCCACAACGGTTTAATTGATCGCAAATGCGATAACCGATCATTCGCAGCACATATCCTTAAGGGAGTCAATTTCATCTTACACTTTCATTTTTTTTTCAGTGATCGTTTTAACTTTCGGATGTTTAACCCAGCGACATTCGTATGGACTTGTTTATACGAACTCTAAGATGCATATTTTTGGTTCCGAACACAGGACCCTTGATAGTAGCAAGCTGACGAGTGTAGAATAACTTGTATAGCATAGAATAACAGTCTATCAGTTAATATCAGATGACATCTCAGTGTCACAAACTGTTCAAAAAGGCCGTTAGCTTGAATACTTATAAAATGGACAGTGACATAATTTTAAAACATTGTATTTTGGTCGATCTCTTAACACTTCATAAGCCAGACAAGCCGTGACTGTAGGTAAACATTGAAAAAGAGGTTTTAATTTCTTTTCGCCTTATTTTAAAAATGTTGTCCAAAATGATTAAGCAGAGTACTTTGACACGTGCAATATTATTATTGGAATAATTCATGGTTATTCACAATTTTTAACCTGGCAAAAGTGTGTGGACATTTTACATTCAATTTGATGTTTTAAAAATTTTGAAAAAAAAAATACGTTCAAATAAATTTAAGTTTAAACTTAACCATTAATATGAGTAAACGTTGTAATATTAAGTATTAATAACAGTACTTTAAAGATAATAGAAGAGTTCCGGCATTAACGTGAGTATATTTTTCAATTATGTTCAACGAAAGTGGAGAATTATGGCTGATATTCCAAGGAAGCTACAATGAAGATATTTCAGTACATTATAACAGTTGTGAATAGGGAATTCACTTGCAAGAAGAAACACTGACATATCCATTAATTTATAATTAGTGTGTTTCAAAGAATACTTATGCAAGAATTTTTGTCCACCTTCTGTTCCCAAACTGCGGTTTTCCACTTACATGATATAAATTGTCGTGATAATTAATAAACATATAGTTTCAAATACGAACGACTCAACGATTCTTTTTGTTACTAAACATCTACATTATTATAACTACTTTAGTTTGAGTTAGCGTTATTGTTTACGAAATAACGGAGTGCATACAACACGATGCGGTAATTTCCTAGGGCGGGTTGTTGTCCCTTTACTTAGTTTCTCCTTCCACGATCTATTCTCAATTCGTTACATCTGAGGAAAGCAAACGCCGTACTGAGAAATCCTAATTGCAAGAATTCAATTGTTTTCCGGTGACTTTCGCCATACACTACAATATTGCCTACGTATGTACTGATACATATTGAACTTTCCAGAAGCTACTTCTCAATTACCTGAATTAATTTTTAATGCCAATACACCACCGAACTGGAAACAGCGTTACAAAATATAATATGCATTCTTCTTTCGTATCTAACATAAACCGTCTTCTCTGACTGCTTTTCTATTGTATGTACTACTATATAATTATTTCTGCATACTCTACAGTAGCGTGCAAAGTTCCAATGTGGCCAATTCCCTTTCTACTTCAAGTTACTTAAATCTCCGTACACTGCCGCCTTAGGCTAACAAAAAATGATTAAAGACTTGCCTTGCTTCAGGCCAGCTAGCCGCAAAAGCGCCGAGAAAAATATTTTATGGCTTCATTTCTTTTATCGTATTCTTCACATTCGGTCGTGCTGCAGGAATCTCGGTCCATTCATCATTTCACACTTGCGGTTATCTGCCGCATTCTCTCTCGTTTTCCACGCAATTCTTTTTCCTCAGTTGCGACTTCAAACTCTAAGGCGCCTTCCTTTAAACCTCTCCCCATTGGGCGCTATTTAAATAATTAATGTCTTAAATTATCTCGGACTAATTGCACCCCAATGGATCCATCCAATCAGAATGTGAATTTTTGGTACTTGGCTGAATTAAAAAATTTATTTTCTATACTGTAGCATCTTCCTCCAGGAATTTCAATTTTCCAATGGAATTCGTGTTGGCATAGTCATTAGACAAACATTTTACTAGCACTCGTGTCCGCCGGAAATTATGCGCGATTATCAACTATTAGTAACCAAACAATATGATGCAAAGATATTGAAATAATGACAATCCAAAAATAAGTAGCGTATAAAAGTAGAATTACCAGATATGAAGAGACGAAAAAAGTTCAAAATAAGAAGAATAATTAATACATTTTTAAAACTTATTTATTTGTTAATATAAGTGGTAATATACACCCGAGTACTTAAGATGGTTTAAAACATACCGTACAGTGGAAATTTCGTGAAAACCCGTTATATAGTTTTTTGCGTTACGCCATGGAAATCATTTAGCAAATAAAAAAATTACACTACTACTGGAATTAATTATGAGTCTTGTTTAATTGTTACGCTTGAAAGTTTAGACCTGTGTAACCGGATTGATTTCTGAAAACGCTGAACATGTTTCTTCAATCTACTAATACTGACAATTTTCTAGTTCAATTCAAATAGAAATAGTGAGATTCCTAAAAAATTTCAGGACATAGTAAATCATAATTTGCAAAACAACTTTTGGACTCAATTACGGCCTCACCATGATAGCTGTTAACAAAGTTGGCGTGTCTTGTTTAATTTCAAGATTTTTAAGTGGGCTGAAATAACGTTACAATTTTTGGCTAGATTATTCAACGGGCAGCTAATAACAATATCTTCAACTTGCTACGAGGAACTACTAACAAAGAGGCTAAATTCATCTCATTATATGTTGTCGAAAACTAGATAAATGCGCGCTCGTCTACAGAATACACATAACTGTTTCGCTGTTTAAAAGTACACTCGTGCCTGTAAATTAGTGTATTTTGACATGAAAACTAACAAACATAACCTAAATAAATTTTTGTACTGAGTCTGTAAAAGTACTTCTAGTTGTTCACTTAAGGTTCTTTTTTTTTTAATTTATCAAGGTTAAAATTTGTTCCCTAATATATTTCACAGTGAAACTTAACATATGTGTTGTTGCTAGTTATCTGGTTCATGACGAAGTTAAATTTTGCACTCTCAGTGTACAGNAAACATAACCTAAATAAATTTTTGTACTGAGTCTGTAAAAGTACTTCTAGTTGTTCACTTAAGGTTCTTTTTTTTTAATTTATCATGGTTAAAATTTGTTCCCTAATATATTTCACAGTGAAACTTAACATATGTGTTGTTGCTAGTTATCTGGTTCATGACGAAGTTAAATTTTGCACTCTCAGTGTACGGTAATAAAACGCTCAGTTTACCATTGAACATCTACAGACCACATGCGCTTATCACATCGTCATATACACTTTGACACGATGCCATGAAAACTACGCAACGGAAAACGCGTGTTTCATAGTGATTGTATCGGAAGTCCTTTGCCCGTTCAGACACACTTTAATTTATTCTTGTAGGTGCTGCAAAAAGAGAGAGAAAAATTTTTTAAGCGTGCTGTACTCAAGTTGATAGACATCTTGTTTCGTTATCAGATTAAATGAGCTGTAGACTTAGGCCGTGTTCGAACACCGTCGATTGTCACTTGTTCAAAGACGGATGCGATTTCGTAATTTAGTATTTTACTAAATTTCGCTAAAAAACCTAATACTTAAATACCAAAGACGTTATCGTTTTAGTAGTACAATTATGGTCACGTGAACATCTAGTAAACTAGAAGAACCAATTCGAACACGCCTATAGTGTTCGACTATGTTAATATGAACCACTGGTAACAAATAACACTAGTAGTGTTTACGAATCAGTTACCCACAGGAAAGATCATTAGAAACTTAGTCCCACGACGTACATTATCAGCCAAAAAGAATCGGATCTTTACGTACACAGTTGCGTGCATTTAAGACCGTTCGAGAGCCGGCTTTTTGTTTAGGTTTTAAGGATATTTTCTTGTTTCGTGACATGATATCGATGAAAACTTAATAAAAATAGAAAGTAATTTTTATAATAACTTTCATTACATTTTTTTGTGTAAGTTTGAGAATTTTAACTAAAAATATTGATGGAACACAACGTTTTGTTCCAGCTAAAGTTTTATTGAAGTCGCAAGAATGGCTTCTAACTATTTCTTTAAAATCCAACGCTAATTCCCAAGGGTAAGAGTTAAATTTTTAGATGTTTTAAATTTTATTTAAAAAATTAAAATTGAAATCCGGGCGAAGCGCAAAAAACTTTTTCCAGAAAGTTTTACTATAATATTTTAATAACATGAATTGAGCTGTAGTCTCTTACATATTAATTAAGTGCCATTTTGAAATTTGTTCAAAAAAAAAAATATATATATATATATATATGTTTAAAATTCTTGTAACTTATGCAGATATTTTTTGGAAAATCTTCAGATTATTTCACAACGAAAAAAAAAAAATGTTAAATACTAAAGTGAAGAAAATAATGTTTGCCTCACGTCCACCCGTATTTCTTATACCCTTCACAGCATCTGCCAAAACCTTTAATAAATTAATGCCATTCGACTAGAAACATTGTTATCACGACTTGCAACAAATAAAGTTGCAATTTTTTTATCCTAAGTTTATTATAAATGCAACTTTTATAAACCATAATAAATATAAATATTTTTTTTTTTTACTGTTTTCACGCAGTCGTAACTATTGGTAAGAAACAGCAACAAAAAATTACGGAATTGATTCCAGATTCAAGGATGCTGTTATATTATTGAAAAGGTTTACCGTTGTTACGCAACATCTAAGGTGATAATTTATTTGAAAAATGTTTAAATATAAATATAAAATCAAAGTTTTATTTACGTTTTCGGATTCGTAATGACAATATTAAAAGTGTGTGTAGTGTTTTTTTATCTTCAACACCATACTTAAGCCGACATTTCATTTACACACACTACCAGCAATCTCAATCGTGAAAAGAAAGGCAAGAAAGAAAGCAGTTAAAGAACTTCCTTTGGAAATTTTACTCCTGTACCGTTTGACGTTATACCTGTCTGGCCTGGTTACAAACGTTTTCATTAAATTCCTTTCTGAACGTCCCCATAAATCTTCCAGCCTATTGCAATGGCTCAATAAATATCCAAACATGCGCCTGGAGCAGTAAACACTTCCTGGTTAAAAAAAAAAAAATACATTTGGGAAATAGCGAAGGGCGGCGAGAACCAGTGTGCACTACCAGAGCCAATTTTAGTGAAATTACGCAGTGGTACCGATATAAAATTTACATTGCTTAAATTTACGGAACCTTTGCTTTCTCAGAAACTATCCTTCAGTGAGTCAAATGGAGCGATTTTCTGAATTTACGAAACTTTCCGTAGTACGTAATAAAATTTCCATTCTTAAAATAACTGGTTGTTTGTGAGGTGATATTATGAAGATAGCTTCATTTTCACTACCCACGAATATCAATGAGTATAAAAAATTTGTATTATTTTTGTTAAGGAAATGTGATTGAGCCGAAACTATACTTGTTAATCCCGAAGTCTCATACACATATAAATAGCGTTAGCCACGAAATTTTTTTTTTTATATTTGTGTCACATACTATTCAACTTTTAAACATTATCAGTTATAACTCTTCCGTCGTAAAAAATTGAGCTCACAGTTTTCACATAAACACATGTCAAAACGTTAATCTTACTGTTTTAGGCATGCAGCCACAAATAATGAAAACCAACTAACATAGAGAAATAAGATAATTCACACTGAAATACGACGTCAAGTTATACTCAAGACGTCCATAAAATAGTAGAAGGAAATGCTTTTGCAATATAAAAAATATCTAAAAATAAGGAAATTCTTTTATATACTTGATTTGTGACACCCCCTGAGTTTTTGTAAAATAACTTCTGATAACCCAACATTAAAATGAATTATGACAATACTTTTCAGGCTCCCTTGTTACATTTTATGCAAATTGTTCGGTTTATTTTATTTGCACATTACAAAAACAGTAAAATTCTTATTTTGATATGTTATTTTGCAAAAATCACAGCTTGCCATGAACCAGAATGTATTAAAAAAAAATGCATAGAAAATCTGTCTCCCGGCTGCTTTGAAAATTTAATCATTTTCTCGCTCGTGTGATGAATAACGGAAATGTCTTTCGTTTCGTATCCCAGCTGCCTGATGATGAAATTCTCGTGGAAGAAAACTACGAGTTTGTTCGGTTTTCGGCGCAGATGATTGCAGATGGTGCATGCAGGTACCATGTACCATCCTGTGAAGTGCTCATGGTCATGCACATTTTCTACTGTGATCTTCGATTCGCAGTAGCAACATCTTGTCGCCCCTGAGTAGCTTGCCTTTTCAATTGGCGTGAGTGGCAGCAATTGCATTGAAGTGTCGTAAATTTCTTCGACCGCATTGCCAATAAACACTATTGCTTCCATGAAGTGCATCTCCGCATTCAGCCTCCTATACAGTACCGGTTGTTTAGGCAGGACGAGGTGAACGATTCAGTAGATACAGTATCATATACTTGCAGATATTTACAACAGCTCTACGCCCCGTGCTTCTGGCAGACTCACGAGAATGAGTGGGTGGGTATACGGTTCACAGGTGTGAACATGCTTGAGAATAGCCTCGAACTGTACATTAACGACGATCGGTAATTTATTCATGTGATGGTAGTTCTTTAATGTCAAAATGGTCCGCCGTCAATCTTTACCTGGTTGTGGCATCTGGATTCTCGCTGGGGCATATTTGGCTACAANAATGTCAAAATGGTCCGCCGTCAATCTTTACCTGGTTGTGGCATCTGGATTCTCGCTGGGGCATATTTGGCTACAAAATTTCCTGTGTTCTTTTAAACACTGCTGCCCCGTCAGCCTGGAATTTCGTAGCAAATCATGGACAAATATAAAGCACCCCGTGCATGTATAGATCTTGTGGCCATGGGCTGACAATTACGAGCTTACCAATATCTCAAGATTCTTTATGTAGGTAAAACGCGAATTTCAATTTCGGCCATTAGCAGCAATAGGTCAAAGTGTTCAGATTTTCTATTTCCGACATGCGTACGGGCACGACATTCTCCTCGTCGGTGAGCGAGTGNAATAGGTCAAAGTGTTCAGATTTTCTATTTCCGACATGCGTACGGGCACGACATTCTCCTCGTCGGTGAGCGAGTGTACTTTTACCGATACAGAAGGATTGTTCTTCTAAAAAACTTTGATTTGACGCAGCGGTATCGGTAATTACTGTCCGGAAAAATCATATTTCGATTCGAGGGCTTCGTAGCAGCGGTCGACCCACTGCGGNGCGGTATCGGTAATTACTGTCCGGAAAAATCATATTTCGATTCGAGGGCTTCGTAGCAGCGGTCGACCCACTGCGGATTTTCGCCTTCAACACAAAGTGCGAAAATCGACCACTTGAATCACATGAGGTCGTTGGTGTTTTGCGAGTTATCGACAGCCTTCCCTTTCTTGATCGCTGCACAGGCAGGTCGATGCAAAACGAGGTGCGTAGTGGTTCCAGCTTGATAATTCGGAGCCATGGGTTCTTAACTTTGGACAACAACCACCCCGATTCACGGAATTTTATGTTTCTTCCTATTCGCATATTTTTGCTGTGCAGGATTTTACGACCTTTTTGATTCAACCAATCTCTTACGCAGGTTCATTGGCAGTTTTGGATTCTCTTTTGTCCGTGCTTACATTTGAAGTATTCTGTTATGCATAATCACACTCAAGACACGTATTAAATTTAATTGGGCTCTGCTCTAGTACTTCCTCGGTGAGTTGTCTGACGATATTTTTCTTCATGCAAGCCAAAAATGTAAAATTATCTTTTCAGGAACTGCTGTCCTTTAAATTGAGTCGGAAAGCAGTTTCAGCCTTCACGAAACCATTAGCATTAGTCTTCCCAGACCCTGCCATGATATTTCGGACATGGCGGGCGCTCACTTGTCGGTTTAAATGACAATGGAGACCGTACAAGACGCATTTTGGAAGGCGAAGGACCTGTAAACTTGCAAGTTTTCACGTATCTCTGCATGTTATCTCTCATAGCAAATTTCATGTCGCAATTTCCATACTTCTATGTCATTCGATCTGCATTCTCTCGCAGCCATATTTTACGTGTCTCTGGCCATCATGGTTGAACGCTAAGGTCTTAATGCAGAAGTGACAGGGGTGACCATGTATCGTATTTACATATCCATTCAATGGTGGAGCGAATGGCACAGCCGAATACCAAGCCGTGACGTCGGTCGCAGGCAGACTATTAAATGTACATTTAATTTTAATATCTACGGTGGAAAAAAAAAAAGGAAATTAATATGTAAAATAGATTTCAGGAGCTACGCAATAAATTAGTTTCACACACGCATATGACATAGGAAGCTAAATATAAGAAAATTACACATATGTTGCAGTAAGTTTGATTCATAGGTGCGAATGTTCCATGTCATATATCATGGAATATATTTTGTAATGGTTCGCTGGTTCGGGCAGGTATTTGAAATTGAGCAGATTATTACTTTGGTGAGAAAATAAACACCCCCCGCGAACTACTTTTGATGAATGAGCAGAAAGCAATAAATATATCATACCAGAATGATCGCTAAGAAGACTTGGAGAGAGACGACGATCTGTAACCTGTCGCATCAGACGAAGAACTGAGACAATAACGTGAATCTGTCCGCCCAATACATCTGCCCTACGCGATTGTCACGTGACCAACGTCCAATCGCGAGCGAGCTTTGTGGCGTAAAATAACTTTACGAATTGAGAGCTAAGAAGGTTAGTGGAGAGAAAACGATCAGTCANCGAGCGAGCTTTGTGGCGTAAAATAACTTTACGAATTGAGAGCTAAGAAGGTTAGTGGAGAGAAAACGATCAGTCACCTGTCGCATCGAACGAAGAACTGAGACGATACGCGACTATTCCTGCCTTATATACCTGTAGATCCCGATTGTCACGTGACCAACAGCCAGTCAGGAGCGAGAAGTGCGGCATCGCCAGTTACATATTTTCTTCCATAAGCGCACTCAAGCTAGAAATGGTGAGAACAATAGCAGCGTGGCAAATATTACATTTGAAAGGTGTGAGTGTACATTCATGTATGTTCACATGTTCGTGTTATGCTGGAGAGACTTCACATTGCCGAGGAGCTCGTCTTCGATACTCTGCTGGATGTCAGCTCCATACTGCTGCGTGTGTTACGATGAAGAGNCGAGCGAGCTTTGTGGCGTAAAATAACTTTACGAATTGAGAGCTAAGAAGGTTAGTGGAGAGAAAACGATCAGTCCCCTGTCGCATCGAACGAAGAACTGAGACGATACGCGACTATTCCTGCCTTATATACCTGTAGAGCCGGATTGTCACGTGACCAACAGCCAGTCAGGAGCGAGCAGTGCGGCATCGCCAGTTACATATTTTCTTCCATAAGCGCACTCAAGCTAGAAATGGTGAGAACAATAGCAGCGTGGCAAATATTACATTTGAAAGGTGTGAGTGTACATTCATGTATGTTCACATGTTCGTGTTATGCTGGAGAGACTGCACATTGCCGAGGAGCTCGTCTTCGATACTCTGCTGGATGTCAGCTCCATACTGCTGCGTGTGTTACGATGAAGAGAGAAATACACTCGTAGCTGTAATCATAATTTTTAAAAAGACTTCAGTTACAACGCCTTTTTACACTAGTTTACGCTATAGTGTACTCAAATTAAATTACGTATTTTTTCACGTCATAAACATTGCAAACTCTAAAATATATACGTATGCGAAAAAAAAATATTACAATGCTTCTTGCTTTTTCCTAAACAAATGCATGGATAGCATAGAAAAATCGGTAAAAATAAATAAAGTTTACCATTCATGCACTTCCTCAGTGGGCATTTACACTGAAGTGCCAACCCCAAAGCATTTACATATGACACATTATCTCCCCTCTGGATAAAAAAAAATAAACGTTGTTTTCATGGGCAATGGTTCCTAGTGGCATTTCGCTACCTATGGTGTAAATGCATGGGAATTATTTTTGTGGTGCTAATAAGTACTAATTTGAAACTTGAGAAAACATGTTTTCGATTGAGACGACAGTGCATTTTTTTTTAAATTTGTTTTCATGTGCTTTCAATTTTTTTTTAAATTGATCATCTACATCTGACGGGCGGGGGACATCGGGAACCATACTATGCTTGCAACGCAACTCGAGGCAGAGAGGTGGTCATTACTTAGTTAAAATTATTCAATCTATAATTACTTATAAAAAACTGCATGAATTATTATCATGAATTAAAAAAAGGCAACACGATGAATTAAATTTTTTTAAAGTAAAATGTATAGATTTGATGTTAAAGTTGTGTGAATGAAGAAGCTGAAATATATACAGAGAGGAAGAGAGTCTTGTATGGTTTCGTAAATGTCGATGCACAGTTTCAGTACAAATCTAAAAAATTGCTTAATGTTTAATTTGTTAAAAAAATGTACCTGCCATTTACATTTAGTTTTTTAAAGAAAAAAATTGACTTAATATATCCGATAATTATTGTTAGCTAGAAATTTACATCTTGTACATTTTATGCGTAGTTGCTATGTCAGAAGAAAAAAATAGTTTCTTAAAAAGGATGATAAATACAAACAATTCGATTTGGCATGAGCTATGGATATAAGAGTAGTATGGCTACTATAAACATACAGATGTGCTTGAAGGGTTGGTGGGCGTAACCACTGAGCTCCTTCGGTTAGTCCAGCAGTCCCGAGTCGAGCCAAACACAGCTCACCCCCTCCCCCTTCCCTGCTTCCCAAGCCGCATACTCCTATTTATAAAACACTGTGCCAGCTTCTGCATGCTTACACTACTCAGCATAAATAGAATATCTGTGAATACTTTTATTAAATTTATTACTCCTAATATAAAATTAAATTATAATGGCATACATATGCATAAAACCTGTTGAGTAAATGAAATTTATTAATCCTAAGAGACGATTTTTTTTAAACTTTACCGTTCAATCAATAGTTAGACATCATGTTTCGAAATACTTATTGTACATTTTCGTAAAAAAAAAAAAAATTATAATCCTTTTACGTCCGTTAAGCCTGAATCAATTAATTTTTGTAGAAGCAAGCAAATAGGAAATTGGGTATAATTTGTGTGATGCAAACTGTTAATAAGTACATAGCTATTTGCATGAACTCGTGTATTTATGCGTAAAGTAATAATTTCAATACTGCACGTTACGAGATAACATTTTATGTCCGGTAAAATGTTCATAATCTAGTATTTATCTTCGTAATTAAGTAAATCCCCCGCTAATTAAAAAATACTTCAATAGAATTCGCTGCAGTCTTTTAATTTTTGTTAAGGAAGCGTGTGAATGTCTTATTACTGCTGTGCTCATTAGCTGGTTTGAATTTTTTTGCCGTCACTCTCGATAACATCAGACCACGTAAAGATGGGTAGAATGGCGTACATAAATACAGCCAGACAAAAACCTTTATGAGATATCTAATAATATCGGTGAACTCTTTTATTAACATTTCCATTTATATTCTCCCTCTTTTCAAATACGTCATCGAAGTCACAGACGTCAATAGCAATCAGGGAAAATAGACCACTTTCAGAAAGAAGGAAATTAAAAAAAAAAAGAGCAAAACAAATCAATTCATCCGAACTATTTTTTGTGCAAATGTGCTGGGGAATGAAAATTTCTTCAGGAAGTTTTTTAATTGCTTCACCCTGCGTAGCATAAAGTACACAAAGGAAAAAATAATTAAAGAAAAGAAAGACGGAAACCGGTGGGTTTTACGGCAGCAATAAGTTCCAAATGTCTGTATGCACAGTACTAAAATTTTTCTTATTGGCTTCCATCTCCGCGGACAGGAGAGGGTAAAAGATGATGTCATAAAAATTTATTCCCTATACCAAAAATACGTATATATTTGGTATGGTGTCAAAAGCTTGTAAATTAACTTTCACACAGGATGCTTATTTACCTAGCCAATGAGTACGTATGTGTTAAGTTTAGTGTTAAAATATATTTACATATTAAAGTGTTTCATACACTAATTATTAATTTCCAGAATGTTTAACATAAGTAAATCCCCCAACGTACAAAATCGCTTGTTATTTTTAGATCACCTGAGAACTCCATTTATCTCCAACTTGGTTTATACCTGTTCTTCAGCCTCTGCTCGAATATTCTGTCATGATTTACAATCATACAAAACTGTACCTTTTATTCTGGTAGGCCTACTTATTCAAACTGTGGTTAAGAAGCACAGAAAAGCAATTTTACATATGCATATTAACGCACTTCACAAGTCATCACAGTAAAGGTTGTCATATAACTAGCACTTGAACAGCGTTGTAGCATTTTCGAAATACTGTTTGTTTGTTTTACGAAACTATAAAAACATTTCCCGAATATGTTTACCAACAGAAAGAAAACATACACCAGATGACGATGGGACGACACATTCAAGATATCACACCTGCTACAAATATTGATTCGGAGGCCTTCAACATCGTCAGAAACAGCTATTTCAGACTGCTATATCTTAAAACATACTCTCAGGACAACAGCGAATGTTACGATAGGGACCTCTGTTGATCTTTGCCACGGGCTCTCAACTAGTAAACACATAGGGTCGCCACTTTAGTTCAATAGACACAAGCAGCACAACGACAAGACCGCATAGTGGCGATGGCACAATTGATGTCGTGTGGCAATGTCGCCCTTATCGCTCCCGCGCTTATGACCTTCAGACGTAAAAATATGGCTCGACGTGGGCGACCACGATGAACAGGGCCCAGTCCTTAGCGGAGACGAAACGTGAAACTTTGCATGTGGGTAACGCTGCAGACGTTGACGTTCGTTGGTGTATTCTCCAGGGATACGTTTCTTATGCTCCCTCCTCCCCCCTTCTCTCTAATGCATTCAATCATTACTTCATTGAAGAACCAAGCTGTTAATTGCAGCCCAATTCTCTCTCCTTCACTTTTATAAACCTAAACAAATGTCCGAAATTTAATATTATTGTTATTAATATTTCTACGTGATGACAACAAACATGAATTTGACAAAAGCGAACAGAAAAAGGACCTGCAAAATAATTACTTATTTTGAATCGAATTAAATCTTTAATTATTAAATTTTAGAACTTCGAAGAAAGTATTTTAAAATACCCAAAAGAAAATTTACTAATATTTAATGCATATGTAGATTTACACCTAACGGTTGTAACTTGGACTACCTAAATACGCCAACTTAAACTATATTATATAATAATGTCGTAATTCTGATGCCATGTAGACAGTTGTGCATTAAATTATTCGTGGTTCACATAAATATATAAATATATATATTTTTTATATCTTTTGTTGATATCAGTTATTGTTTCGCGTGTCCATTAGCACCCAGGTTAAAATAGCAGATACTTCAAAACACGCAAATAAACACACATTCGTGGTAAATAATATATGTTACAAACAAAATNGGTTAAAATAGCAGATACTTCAAAACACGCAAATAAACACACATTCGTGGTAAATAATATATGTTACAAACAAAATTTATAAGAAATTTGGCACTTAAAAAAATTATAAAAGGTAAACGTTTTTGCTTCAAAAACGTGTAAATACGTAACGAAAAAGTGCCTACTGATGTGGACAATAGTACATAATGTGGTAAAGGAAATAAAAATTAATTTGGCGAGAAAATAATCTTACTTACAAAAGGATCTTACATTTATCACTTTTTATAAGTGTTATGTACATTTGGTCTTTCTTGTCCGTGTTACTTTAGTAAATAAATTACTTAACACTTCATTAACATTGTCTCGCAAACACTTGTAGACTATCGTCTCTTGTAGGTCAGCCGCGAAATAGCTTTCATCAGAAGATAACATCCACTGAAAGAAGCTGCATTTTCTTCTGCGTCCTAAGCCAGGAAAGTACGAACAAATATTACGCGTTGACCAATCGTTGTTTTCTTAGAAATTAAGATGTAATTTGTGGCAAAGGTCGTAAAATGTTGCCATCCAAACAGAAGTTTATGGGTTAGAATCCCTTATTGTTACGTGTGATATTTTTTATATTTAATATTAAGTAATTTAGTTTGTAAGCCACGCTTTGCCTCAGACGGTATAAAAAAAAACTTTAATAGTACAAATAAGAATATATCTCTTCAAATTTCATTTCTAAGTTGAAACTTTCAATCTTGTTTCTAATAAGTTCCTGGGATTACGTTTAAAGATTTGGTAAGTCACCGCACTGAGAGAAATGTTTATTATAGCCAACAGTATATTTGTTCAATAGGGTCAAAAATGTTTTGTTGCCCCAACAAAACATTTTGTTGGGTTAAACTTAATTAATCTTGTTCATCTAACAAAATACATCTTGAATGAACAAAACATCCGTGTTAGGCTTAAAGAAATTATACTGCCAACAAAATATTTAGTTGAATAAATGGTATAGCTGCGTTTGCTTGGCCACTCATTTGATTTCCTTCGTTCGAAAATGCAGCTCGAAAAACTGTTTGTAATTTTTGTGAAAATTAAGATAGTATAAAATTGTTTGTAAGTACGTTTATTAATGTATTAAAATCCTAATAAAACAATTTCAAGCAGGAAATTAAATGGTAAAGCCAGCATGCAAGAAGGTATTGCAGTCTCTATGGAATAAACCGTCACACGATGGTTGCCGAACAAGTAAAGGCAAGCGCATTTTTTTTAATGACTTTACTTCTGCAGCTGTGGTTCAGGAACAAACTCCACTCGCCATTTCGACACTATCCGCTTATGCACCGATCATACAGTATAATCCGTTCGCGGTTACTTTCAACTTTTCTGAAGCGCTGCTTAAGTTCTACTTTCAGGATATTCCTCCGCCTCTTGCAAACAAAGCTTAACCGAGTCTAGAAAATTACACCAAATGACAGCGCACGTCATTCGTGAGCAGTCATTTTAAAATTATTTTACAGAGAAATTATTTTTCACTAGGCATTACCAACGCAACTATTTTTTCCCCTATTTTATTCATATTAAATATAAAATTTATATTTTGTGTTATAAGTATAATATAAGTAAATGTTCATTTTAACCAAAAATAAGATACTTTTACGTTACCAGAAGTATCGAAAGATTATGACACAAGACATATTTAACAAAGAACTAAGCAACTTTTTTTGTGTTCAAGCGTTGCCCACGGATTATTATTATATATATATATTTGTATCATACATTTTTCAAATTTCAGACATTATCAGTGAGTACTCTTTCCTCGCAAAAAAAAAACNATATATATATTTGTATCATACATTTTTCAAATTTCAGACATTATCAGTGAGTACTCTTTCCTCGCAAAAAAAAAAACTTTTGTGCTCATATTTTTCATTTAATTAATGCCAAAATCACAAATTTACTGTTCTAGAAATTTACNAAAAAAAAAACTTTTGTGCTCATATTTTTCATTTAATTAATGCCAAAATCACAAATTTACTGTTCTAGAAATTTACAAATAATGGAAACCATTTTACTTATAGAAAGGAGATAATTTGCACTGAAAGAAGATGCCGAAAGATACCCCAAGGCGTCTATAAAATTGCACACGGAATTGTTTTTGTAATTTCAAAATATAAAAAAAAAAAAAATAAGGAAATTCTTGGATATAGTTTATTTGTCGCTGTACCCACATTTATAAAAAATAACTTTTATAAAACATGCCTTATAATGAACTAAAACAAGATCTTTCAGTTTCCCTAGTTGAATTTTCTGCAAACATTTTGGTTTATTTTATTTGTACATTCCAAAAACCGCAAAGTTTGGCTTTTGCATGTCATCTTGCAGATAGCAGGCGATATATGTACTTTTTTTTTTTTTTTTTTTCGAGGAAAAGGTAGTCACGTTTAATGTCTAGAAGTTGAAAAATATACGGTACAAATAAAAAATAACAAGTATTTCCTTGGCAAACGCCCTTAAATAAACATTCCACGTTCACCGTCATTTCCACATAATGTTGTCTTCGCATCAATAAGCATTTTCGTGATTTTTTTTATTTACTATGTATTTGTGTTTGATAGTCTTTTTACTGTTTCCCAAAACCAAATAAAACTACAACTGTGGTCCGACTTTCCTGAAGCCCGGTAAAGTTCTACTTTCGGGATATTCGGCCGCCTCGTGCACACAAAGCTTAACCGAGTCTAACAAATTACACCGAAGGAACAACGCGCCGTGTAAGTGCGCACTTAGTTTAATAATATTTTGCACGAGAACTATTTCTTACCGGGTATTACCAACACGCCTCTTTTCTCCCTGTATTCAGTCGTAGTCATTACAAACGAAATATTATAATTGATAAATAAAATGCAATCAGTAGTCAAATTAAAAAAAAATTAAGATATTTCTGTTTTGATAGAAGTACAAAACGCTCCATATACATGATATATTGTGCAGAAAGCAAAATACGTCGTACGTGGGGTGAATTTTCAAAGGTTTGATTTTAAAAAAAGTGCAAAGATGCAACGACTAAACTATGTTCTCAATACCACACGCCACATACTTCTCTCTGATTGGCTGACATTTCAAACTCGTAAGAAACCTTCTATCGAAAATTGCACACAACGAATTACGGAACCGCCGTTCTCCCGCGGCGCAGTTGGTTGGTGCACAGCTGGTCTGGGGTGCGGGAGGCTCTGGGTTCGAATCCCAGGTAAGGCACGGGTGTTAGTTTAAGTTAGGCTCTAAGCTCGTTTGTAAGGCGTCCCCCGGGGGACGTTAATAAGCCCTATATAACACGATACAATTACGAAAACGTATAAGAAAACGGCCAGCAGATGGCAATATCTTCAACGGAAACATCCGTTAAGGGGCCGTACAGCTTGCAAGGAATCTTCAAATGTATAGTACATCGTGGTGCATGGGCTTTTAGAGTGTAACGTGTTTGGTATAGGCTGTTCACAGTAAAGTGACCACTTTTGAGGCCCTGGTTACTTTTTCCTTTCAAACAATTTTTATCCTTTAACGGCCTTATTTTTAAATTGAGATTTAATTTATAAACATAGGGTGTATATTCCACCGTACTCGGAAGTTAACGCCTAAGGCTAAAATAATATTTATACATTTTCTATTATTCCAAATGAGATGACTTTCAAAAGTGGTCACTTTACCGTGAATAGCCTATACCACAGCATAAAGGATGGGAGCGGATAGGATCTGTGTGCGTGCGTGTGTGTGTGTGTGTGTGGAGGGTCTTCTCGAACGCAAGTCACACACCGCGCCGCCCTCTTGAAGGAACCGCGAGTCTCCTTGGAGCAGCCAGGGGCCGCGGGGTTTACCACAGCGACGACTGCCGTCAAGAAAGGGTTGGAGGGGGCGAGCTCTGGAGGGGAAGAGGTCCTTCCCCTCCCGGGGCAGCAGCGGGCCATCTGCCGGAGCGGGAGGGAGCTGTGTCGGGAACCCACGCCTTCGTCGCTAGGCTGCACTGTTGGCGAAGGGGGGTGTCCGTCNCGGCTGCTTCGCATTCGCTCCACCGCCGCCGCGGCTCACGCAAAGTGCTGACCCTTGTGACGTCACTCGTCTTTCTAACACGGCTGAAAGAGTGAGCATACGTGAATAATGAACCAAACAAAATGCGTATCTCAAGAGATTTATTTGAAAACCAGTAAACTAAGTAAGCATTCACAATTATAATTTTAAAAAAAACTGTAGATAATAAATTCCTTTTACTGAATCTTTGGTATGGAAACAAAAAACATTGGAATCGAAAATAACCCTTTTACAGAAATGGTAAAATAAATACAAGTTAAAATATCTGATTAGTAAAACATTTCGGCGAAATATGAAATATCCCTGCAGTCTAACATGCAGTGGTTTTGCAGTTTTGCGTTTACCGGATGTTTGAACTGATTTTAAGTTTCTTGAACATCGCACTGATGTCATCGTGCTGCAGTGCGTGCGATTTTGAAATATGTTGCATGAAGACTAATTTTCCATTCATAAACTGAAAGTGAAATCATTTGGTTAAATTATAGGTAGTTTACCCACCCCGCAGTTTCAGTCTGTGGAAAATGAACCATGGAATTCCAACGTAAAAATTTCTCGTTGACCTTTTCAGTTGAATTTAAAATTCAGGATTTCGTAATAACTTGAAATAAGGGAGGTTCTGAAGTCTAGGAGTTTCATTTTTGGACCTGAAGAATAATTATATTAATTAATTTATCAAGAGTGTAGGACGCAGTTAGAGTACAAGTACTTTAGTAGAATTGTATGTAATTTTACACAGTCCACGAAATAAATAAATTCTCTTATAATCCGAAAAGAGCTAAGAACGGTACAGTACCGAACACACTCGTATATTTTACATTAATTTAGAAGTAAGAACGCATTAACTTTGCTACGCCTTATATTAAAAGTATTATCGGTATTGTGATGTTAGCTTATGGACAAAAACTTTTAAATGTTACATTAACTTATGTACTCCGGAGTTAATGAAAAATAATTGAACTATTGAGAATTTTGCATTAAAAGATAGCAAACAAGAAATTATGGTAAATTTCGTTCACATAAAACTATTCTTCGCTATTAACAATAATAACTTATAAAGTTTCTTATACATATATGCTGTTTTTGTAAATAGTCATTCTAAATAAAATTATAAATTAAGCTGTTAAATTGTCGTCCATTGTGAAATAAAAGACAAGCAAACATTAATGTATTACATATGGCTAATAATTACTTTATTTAAAATACTGTGACTGTTACTACTCTAGTTTATTAGGAAACATTTATATTTATTAAAGTTCTCATGTACGATATTTCTAATAAATATTTTTATAAGCAGTTTGCTAGTATAATAAATCGCTGGCTGCCTTTATTATAGCTATACGTAGCGTGGAAAAAGTTAATATGTTTCTATTATCTCTTCGTAAAAAGTATGGCTGTTGTCAACAGGAGTGCAAAAGTTAATCTTTTAATGACATGGAAGGAGAGAAAATATTTAAATGTCACTTTTGCTAAACTGCCAACCTTTTTTTCAGCGTAATGGTATTCATTTCTCCAAGACAAAAAACAACTCGATAATTATCACTCTCAAGTTGGTCTTAACAAAGTTGTCCTCGTCAAACAAAGGCAAATATAATGAAGCCTCGTCGATCACTGTGGCAAAAGGTAACCCACTAGTATTTGCTTGCCGCGACTGTTGGAATAGTAGTATCGTACTGCAAACAAACACGAATAACCGAATCATCAATGTGTACAATTTTCGGATACGTCAAAGCAAACCAATATTAAATTCAAACAACGAGCATAAAATATATAGTATATTTCTCGTATATGCCGATTACAATTGTTCGGTTAACATTTACATGCTTTTATTCTTCACTAAAAAGGTGAAAAAGTAAACATTAAAAGTGATTTAAGGAGCTCATATCTATATATGCGGATAAACCTGAAACGTAAAATGGCCACTATTTTTAAGGATGTTTTACTGGCCGGAAATTAACTACACTTTTTGACTTAGTCGTTGCTAAGTTAATTAACTGGGGATAAATGTTGAAAGAGAATAACATTTTTTTTATAAGAGGTTTGTTTGCATGCGTACGTGTGCTCATTATAGTATATTTTACATAGACCACGAATTCGACGTAAGGAACTTCACAAAGGGGTGGANATGCGTACGTGTGCTCATTATAGTATATTTTACATAGACCACGAATTCGACGTAAGGAACTTCACAAAGGGGTGGAGAGGGGATAACACTTAAGGTTACGTGAATGGTATTCGTAAATCTAATTTTGCTTAGAAATTAGAACTAAATAGCATTACATTTATTAGTACAAAGGAATGGTGAAATAAAGGGCTTGGATTCGCGTACTCATGCCACCTAGTAGAAATTCAAAATTGTGATTTTAATGTAAAGTATTGTATGTTAATATAATAAGTAAATTAATAATCATNCACCTAGTAGAAATTCAAAATTGTGATTTTAATGTAAAGTATTGTATGTTAATATAATAAGTAAATTAATAATCATGGTAAGTGTGGGATTTTTGGACTTTCAAATACCGGAAAAAATTTATTTTAAATATCACTAACCAATGTTCGCAAAACATTTTTTGTTGGCATTTATTATGTAATAACACGTTTTGCCAACATACTACCAATATTGTAAAACATCAGTATGTCATTGGTTAGTAAATGGCTGGACATCGGTTGACCTATAATAACCCAACGGTGTGCCAACGTAGGCACGCGTGACATTTTCATGTTCAGCCAACGTTGTTTTTTCAACGTTGGCCCAGCTTTTAAGCAAAGGTTAGATTAGAGTCGCCCCAACCAATAAGAGTTCTATGCGATGTTAATTCGAGTATTTTTACACTAGAACTGAAGAATTTTTCTACTGAATGTGGAATCATCCTTTATCCCTTTTGGAAATGAGTATATCTCATTAAATTGTCTCACATTAGCAGGTGTCACCTGTTTGTCGTTTGACATTCATGTCTTCTCGGTTGGCAACTGCTAGGGTAACTGCTCAAGTTTGTCACCGTGGTGCTGTTATATTACATCAAGTATCTATCTAGATTTCATATTAATGGCGTGAACCATATGCGGTCACAACCCAGCGTGGGTCATCATCCACAGAGTCATAGACCGAGAGAAATGCACTCTATGTCCGAATCAGTGATATCAATCAGTGAACGTCAGTTCACTGATTCAGTTCACTGATTGTAAGTTGACAAGCTACTGCTGACTGGAGAACCAAGCAATTTATTGGGAACATTTGATTTATAACAGTGGAATTCTTGACATTCAGTGGCAAATCAAAATAAATCAGTGAAATTCAACCACTATATTCATTAGTTATCTGGTACTTATTATTAGGTGCTCATTTCTCACGGTTTTCACTGATTTGGCTCAATTCTCACTGTTTTAAATTTAGAGTGTTGTGTTCCGTAGGAATCCACTGTCCCCTGCGCTGTGCCATGGAAAGAAGCTATACAGTGCATCTATAGTTCCAGGGTGGGCTCTGGTTTTGTCTCACGGCCTTCCGCGGTGCGCGGCCAATCGGAGCCGAGGAGCTCGGTGATTGGGCGCGCACTGCGGAGTCAGCCTGAGCTGTGTTGTTGCGACCATCCAACGCGAATTTCAGTTCTCTAACTTTTCATGCCATGTGTCACCTCCTTTATTATTCCTGGTTATCAAATTTTCTAATACCTTTATATATATTACACTTACACCAATGGTTGCGGACGCCTTGTCCGCCGCAACACACGCAAACTACCCGCTTACTCACACTTCCCTACGTTTTTTATACAGCAAAACCTAAGGTTGTGGGCGCCTTGCCCGCCACATCCTCTTATTAACTTATACTATCCCCTCCAAATTTCCTGTGGTTCGGGCGTAGCCCGCTGCGATATATTTTCCTCTCTGTCCGTTTCATAGTTACTGTTTACCATATCAATATAGGTTTGTTTAGTTTCTAATTTTACTTATTCATAAGGGGTTTTGGAGAATTTTTCCCCTGATTGTTTAACTAATCATTGTTTTCTTTCTTCTTACAGTTATCAATGACTCCTATGAAACCAATTCTGTAGAAGAGCCTTTTCTGGCTGGAATGCATGTATAACTTGTTACCGTTCATGTACTCATTTCTGTAAAGTGCCAGATTGTTAATAAAACCAAATATTAAATCAAAT
>NQII01002217.1:11313-21836 GCA_002778355.1 Clitarchus hookeri
CTATAAACGTGCGTCCAAAATTATTATCTACGAAATCTTATAAAGTCGTGTATGGCACTTTAAAAACATCACGTACACTGGAGACATTATTTTAAGCCCTTCTAACCTGGCTGAAAAATACTCGTTCAGACTGCTGTTTCTCAAAATATATGAACCAGATTCATGCGAAACTACGATAGAGGATGGACTTTGCTACAGTGTAGCGTCCGATAAACTGATATGGTGTCACAGCTTAAAGTCTCATTGTTCCAGAGGTACGATGGGATTACGGCACGCGAGTTCACAACCTTGCACGTAGAGGCGATATCGCTTCACATGCGCCGGCCAGNAGGTACGATGGGATTACGGCACGCGAGTTCACAACCTTGCACGTAGAGGCGATATCGCTTCACATGCGCCGGCCAGCGTAGCCGTAGCGCTTCATCGATTTTCAACTCACACACACTAGCATGCCCCTCACTAGGCGGAAGTCTCTATTAGAGTATCGTCTTCAGGACTCGTACAGAAGAAAGTACAATTTCGAGAACGCCCTGAAGACACGAAGGTCGTACTGCGGCTTCGATCCCAGCAGAGGTTTCAAGGCTCTGTTGGTGAGTCATGAAATAACACTGAGCAAATGCACAGGTGGGGGTATCCCATCGCCACCAACCGTGGAATGTCAGGCTAAGGAACAGCTTGACATGGACGTTGATCGATTGCATTTCAGTCTTTCGCCCTTCGCTTGCCGGGGCACAGCAAGGTGACGCCCTGTGGCTAAGGGCGCGCTGTCAGAATATGAAAACTCGCTCATTTCAGAAATAAGTCGGATGACTATTCGATGTTTATAGTGTCAATTCTTTTAGGCCCTTTAAAAATGACCTTGTTCGAGGAGGCAGCTGGACCGAAGCAAAAATTTTTTTTCTATATTCTATTCGCGGTTTGAATAATTTGAAAACACCTGAAAAATTACATCATGTAAGACATACTTGGGTTTTTCCTTATATGTCATGTATCGCAATAGTTTTATGTTTCTGTAAACGTAAAAGTATCTTATTTTTGGTTAAATAAAATATTTACTTATTTTTTATAAATAATATTGATTTTATATTTGATATGAATTAAAAACACAAGGAGGGAACCGGTGTGTTGGTAAAGCATGGTAAGGGGTGTTTGTTATACAAATATTAATAAAGTCACTCCACACTAATGAGGTACACTGACCCTTTAGTGTAATTTTCTAGACTTAGTTAAGCTTTGTTTGCATGAGGCGGAGGAATATCCTGAAATTAGATCTTTAGCAGGGCTTCAGAAAAATTGGAAGTAACCAGGAATGGACTTTTATGCTAAAGATCACAAAATCAGCAATGACATATGGGTGATGCCACTGTAAGCTGCTCGCGGTTATTTAAGCACTTTTCAAATAAACATTTTAAAAGCGTCATTGCATATATTTTAACGAGTACACTGACTGACGTGTGCCCAGTAAAGTTGGTCATGACTGAGAGAAAATAGTTTCACGTATTACCGTTTGAATTAAATGTGCTATGAAAACATTTGTGAATAATACAATTATTNTAACCAGGAATGGACTTTTATGCTAAAGATCACAAAATCAGCAATGACATATGGGTGATGCCACTGTAAGCTGCTTGCGGTTATTTAAGCACTTTTCAAATAAACATTTTAAAAGCGTCATTGCATATATTTTAACGAGTACACTGACTGACGTGTGCCCAGTAAAGTTGGTCATGGCTGAGAGAAAATAGTTTCACGTATTACCGTTTGAATTAAATGTGCTATGAAAACATTTGTGAATAATACAATTATTTAATTTCTTTCTGCTTTCTTTTTAAAGCTTTTTGTGTAATAATGAGCAAATTATGTAAATTATTTACTTTTATAATTATTTTACAATTTTCTTTAAAATAGGTATAATCATAATTATCAGGCTTATGTGAATGTTAATTTTACATATTGTTGTTGAATCCGTAATGTGTATGCAAGCAGATCTTAAGCACGGCTTTCAAAGGTGCTCAGTTTACCGTGAATAGCATATTCGACATTTACTGTGCGTTAAATTTGGTACTAAATAAAGTTCCCAGTACAATACTTGATAGTTTATTTGCGAAAAGTGCGCGCTTTTGACGCATTCAAAATTGCGCCACTGCTCACTAAGAACACTTAACACGATTTCGGTTCGTAATACAAAATAACAAGTTAAGCAATGTGAAATATTAGTGTGCACGTCCCTGAACACGGATTACCAAGGTAACAACCTATTGACAAAACAGTTACTCTTGCTTACCGATATTTTACTGAAATATGCTATGCTGGCTGTATACGACACGTCATCGAATGAAATGTGATACCGGAAGAGTTGTAAAATATCACTTTGCTTTAGATAACATAAAAAAAAACCGCCTGCCAAACATCGGACAAAAATGTCCTGTTTGCTACCTAATTTTGAAATTGAATTTTTTAATTGAACACTATTAAAAGTAAAGTTATATTTCATCACTGTATCTCTTTACACGACTGAGAATTTAGAATATGATAAAAAAATTTACAGTATTACAACACAGGAATTTTTGTTTTCAAACTAAATAATACCTATAGAAAATACTTAAAATATGCTCTCATTTGTAATATTGTGACAATTCAAAACTAAAGAACAACATAGAACATATTTCAATACTCTATATTATATATAAATAAAATTTGAATTGGCAAAACAACCTTTATAACGACTAAATGTATTATATCACATCAATAATTACCACAGTTAATAATAATTTGTATCCTTGATTACTGTTCTTTGAAACGCAATATTTGCCTTGGAGCACCAAAAAGAGAAAAATACAACATTAAAAATATAGCCATAGGTCCAGATCAACAAACCTTAAAAAAAAATGCAAATCTAAAATTGTATTTATTCAACAACTGATTAAAAAAATTTCACCATTTTCTTTGCCTAGAACACAGCCCCCATTTGACTCTAATTCGTAGAAAGTAGGGCAGCAATTGGCTTGCCCAGTAAAGCCTCCATTCCGTAAATACTTTAAAAACAATTTAAAGGNTCGTAGAAAGTAGGGCAGCAATTGGCTTGCCCAGTAAAGCCTCCATTCCGTAAATACTTTAAAAACAATTTAAAGGCGTACAAAATAATTACGAGAGGAGGCAGTCACGTAAGACCCAGTAGGGCTCCGACCGTTAAAAATTACAAATAANCGTACAAAATAATTACGAGAGGAGGCAGTCACGTAAGACCCAGTAGGGCTCCGACCGTTAAAAATTACAAATAACCAACAAAATATTAAAAGATTCACGCCCCAACGATATAGTCGTGTAAACAGCAAAAAAAATTTACACTCAAAATTACTTGGGCTGCTAACAAGGACGAACACGACACGTTAAAACGAGTGAGACACAGCAACGCGACATCATAGTTAAGCCGGGACGTATATTTGAAGGGCAACCGAAACCAAAATTTTGAAATGGTCTAGCCTTACTGCACACCCAAGATACAGCACCACTTTCCCACACAAATTATAAAAAACATTTAAAACCCAACCGCAAAGTTAGCGTACTCCACGACTTATCGTTTTACTGCCCCATCGCTCAGTATCTAAACTGGTATACTGGGTCAGCTCAGTGACGTTATGTCGGCGTTGTCCGGTGCTCGAAGAAGATGAAGGTGGTTAAACCATCTGGTACGAGCGAGGATCTTGTGGCGGAAGTTGCGGCGAAATGCAGCAGACTTCGGACGGGCGTAAAGCAGAGNTGATCGAGTCTAGAAGATTACACCGAAGGTACAACGCACCGCATTCGTGTGCACTCAGTGCCATAACTTAGCATTAATTGTAAATCATATATTATTTACCGATAAAATATAAGTAGATGTACAGTTTAATAAGGAATAGGGTATTTTTATGTTAACAGAATTATAAACGCTTGGGATACAGGGTATATTTAGGAAACAACCAAATACGTCATAAACGGGGTGGTTTTTCGAAGGATTGATTAAAAAAGTGTAAAAATACCGCGAATGTACTATAATTTCGACTAGATGGTTCACATTAGAGAGCTCTATTTAAAAAAAAGGTAATCTGAAGCCCACTACAACCTAGAGAATCCTTTCTGACCGCAGTTAAAGCGCCGTGAATCACAGAACGAGCATGAACAAAATTATAAACTGTTCACGGTAAAGTGAGCATTTTTTAAAATAAACTTTAGAAAAATACTTTCCATCTCTACGTACATGTGACATGATTCGCCGGCATGCACGACATTAGTCAAGTTGGCAACGAGTGAATAAAAATAATTCTAGACATTTTTATTGCGAGTGTAATGTTTGAGTTTATGGCGACTTAAGCAATTTTTTTTCTGTCTTATACAAACTGTTCACGAATAAGTGAGCAGTTTTGAAAGCAACCTGGTCGGTCGGCCTTAAAAGTGGTAAAAAGGTGTGAAACTTTCCAACAGATGGCCGTGCGGGGGTCCTCTAGTGACCGGTGAAATTGTTACAAAAAATCGGGACTTTCGGACTTATAGTTTGGACAGGAATAATTAAAGAAGACAGTGTAAATTCAAGATTTTCAAAAGAATGTTGTGAGTGAGAAAAATTTATTAAAAATAATACAGTTTTATATTCGGCGGCTCTGAGAGATGAACGCTAAATAATATGTATATAAACCATCGACTTCTTCAGCTGTGAAGTCTACATCCCTACCAGCATCTACTGACACCAGTGTAGCGCACGTTAATCTACAGATGGTACAGTACCATCGACTTCTTCAGCTGTGATGCCAACGAAATCTTCAATGAAACCATCGAACGTTGTGGCTGAGGTACCTTGAACACCATTACCAGTGTTACCTGCTTCTTTAGCTTCAGCACCTTCATCTCCAGCCGGTCCGTCCGAGTCTTTGCCTGAACAACTACGTCGTCGTCGGTGTCTTTTTTGTGATAAGACATTTTTGCTTCTACAATGTACGGCGACATGAGTACTTTAATTGTGTCAAAAATCCCTGTAGTATGTCATATTTGTGTGACAGGTGCGATAAGCAGTTCAGCCGTAGCAACCATTTACTTAGACATGCAAAGACCATTAAAGGCAAAGTGCATTTCTCATCAGTAGTTCTGTACCAGCTTTACTGCAAGCAGGTATCTTGTGACTTCGGTACATTTCCTCAAAAGTGCCGTTACCTACATAACCCACTTTACTCAGTGTGTCTGTGTAATAAATGACACGATATTTTCTCACAAAGACAACACGAGTGTAAATAGCGAGATGCATAAAAGAATGTAACATACAACAGTTTTACTTATATTTATTGCATATATATATATATATATATCGAATAATATTGTCATTTTTTTTGAGAGAATGAGCGACTGTAATAAAAAAATTGACAAAGAAAAATTTCTGTCAATAAAATTTTGTTTTATTTCAATTTTACCAAATTCGCCAGAATATAATTAAAATTTACAATACACAGAAATAAAATAAATTCAGATGAAAAATTATTGTTTAAAGTACCATTGTACTAAATAAACGATTATATAATTAAATAAAAACAAATTTTTAAAATTTAACTCCTTGAAATTTTAATATAAATTATATATTTAATAAATTATGCTGATAGTCAAAGTCCTACATCAAGCATGTTCGTATACAGTTAATTAAAAAATTACTTTTTCTAATAAGATGAAAAATTACAGATTTTTTAATGTCTGTAAATATGAATGCCGTCAGCTCGCCTGGCGGTTGAATCGACAGAGTGGGTGGATACCGATAGCTCTTCTGGTGGTGAAATCGAGTAATTAACGTCTCCTTAGCATTAAAAGTATAATCCAATATGGTGGGTGCCGAAAGTACAACCTATACTTTAAAAATATAATCAAATATGGCTGCCGCCTGGTGGTGATATCGATTATAAATACACTAGCGCCACTTAGGGTATGTAAAAGTAAACATATTAAATCCAATATGGCGTCCTCTAGCAATGTATAAACAAATTTCAAACGAAAAAAATTAATATGGCTGCATACGATAGATTGAGTAATGGTGAGGGGGTGAAGACATGCCGACTAAACAGCCAATAGCAATTGGTGGTAAGGGTCAGTCGTCTGCTGGACGTGGTGCTGGAGGGACCTCCGTATCGGTATGTTTTTTTTAATAGTAATTTTTAAAATAACTTTTTAATAATTTTTAATGTTTTTGGATTTTTCGGGATTTTTTTGGGTTTTCAATGTCAAAGGTCGCTGGGTCATGGTCAAAGGTCAAGGTTAATGTCACCGACATCCAACGTGATTGACAAGATGACCGCCACCAGACCAGAAAAACAAANTATAAACAAATTTAAAACGAAAAGAATGAATATGGCTGCATACGATAGATTGAGTAATGGTGAGGGGGTGAAGACATGCAATTGGTGGTAAGGGTCAGTCGTCTGCTGGACGTGGTGCTGGAGGGACCTCCGGATCGGTATTTTTTTTTAAATAGTAATTTTTAAAATAACTTTTTAATAATTTTTTATTTTTTTGGATTTTTCGGGATTTTTTTTGGGTTTTCAATGTCAAAGGTCGCTGGGTCATGGTCGAAGGTCAAGGTTAATGTCACCGACATCCAACATGGTTGACAAGATGACCGCCACCAGACCAGAAAAACAAAGGATGAACAGCTCCGACGCTCCACGCCCCAAGCCCTTGGAGCCAACTCCCCGTTTCTATTTTACTACTAAACATTTCGGACTACAACTTTTCACCCCAAGCAGCTTACATACTTATGAGAAAAGCAGCGTTTTATGCACTTGGAATTTCTAGTGTTAAACTAGTGCTGCTGCGAAAAATTATCTTCTTCCTCTAAATTACTTCAAGACTTTTCGATCATAAATGATATACGAATACATCAAGAATACTTAAGAATGTACAAGTACTAGAGCTACACATGGCTCACACGCTAGCAACATAGCGTCACTGGACACCAACATGTCGGTACTCCGTTTGCCAATCAGCTCCTGGTTATGTACTTGTCAAGCGGCAACCCAGCTACATCAGCTTCTATAAGCATGGTCACGGTTATTTCCAACTTCTCTGCAGCGCTGCTTTAGTTCTACTTCCAGGAAATTCCTCCGCCGCATGCAAAGAAAACTTAACTAAGTAAATAAGATTACACCTAAGGGATAACGCACCGAATTCTTGCACAATCAGTTAAATATGATTTTGCATAAGAACTATTTTTTACTAGGCGTTACCGACACATCTATTTTCTCCCTGTTTTTGTTGTTATTAATTATGGTAACAAAACTATAAAACGCTTGTAATACGTGACATATTTAGGAAACCAACAAATACCTTATATAAAGGACGATTATTCAAAGGATTGTTTCATAAGTGTGAATAAAACGCGAATACACTATACACGATGCAAGATACATAAAAACGCGTGCAAGATGGCACCCTGATACAAAATCTCATTTGAGATTATCACGTACAAGGCAAATCTTGTACGGAATTATGAAATAGAGCATGTCCTATTTTCAGGAGAGTTTTGCGCGAAGCAAATGATTCTATTTGCTGTTCTCTGCTGTTCATGTGGCCATAAATATATAGGATGTTCACGGTAAACTGAGCATTTTTGAAGTACCTCCTTAAGATCTAGTTGTATGCACGTGTGTATTCTTACTCCATATGTAAAATCAACATTGCCATTGGCCCCATCACTTTATTCATACTTAGGTGAAAGGAAACTGTGAACTTATTATAAAAGTAAATATTTTACAAATTTTGTCATTGTTACAACTATATGCAATAAAAATATAGAAAGAAAAAGAAGACATTCGGTATTCACAAAGGTTTACCTAACACACTTAATTCGACGTTAAGACATAGAACTATCTTCCCTCCTTCGTTGCCAACTTTACTGGGCACATGCCAGTCAGTGTGCCCGTTAAAATATACGCAGGTACGGGCAGTGACATTTTTCAAAGGTTGATTTCAAACTACTCACTTTACCGTGGACTACCTTTATGAACCATAGAGGTAGGGGAGCTCGGAAAACATAGGCGTACGAAGATGAATCAGGCGAAAAATATTCATTGTTAATAACCCATGAAATTTATGTTTTCTAAATTAAATGGAATTGTGATGTTAGACGAGTACAAAGAATATTTGTTGTATATAATATCCAATAATTTAAAACAAAGTGTGTTAATAAGGCTCAATTATTAAAATTGTGACTATTCCGAGGACATATCTGTTCTCATGCAAGGTGGTATTTCGCTGCTATTTTCATCTGCGGACTCACTTATCGTGGGATTTTCCTGATGTTTTTGCATGAGATTTCTCATGCGAGGTCTCATACAATATCAATTTTGCGTCGCCTGAAAGGAGCTCATTGGGGAATCTCTCGCGGCACTCAATAGCCAATCAGACGAAAGGCCCGCATCCAGAGCACGGCGCAGTCAATGGGAGGCTGGTTACGCCTGCACAAAGCAACCGCCGTGACATTCCACTTCGGTGTACCTGCATGCTGTATCATTGATACATGGACTGTAGAGCACGGGATGATTGACGTAACATCAGACTAAACATGAGGTAGACCGATCTCGCTAGTCGCGCACGACCAATATTAGCGCCCGAACATTGAACTGCTTTTCTGCCAACACGTCTTATAAAAATGGCGTGGCTTGGATTTGAGATTACGACACTGTTTTGTAAACCAGTGCTTTGAGATGTTTTTACACTTCCTCCAACCAATTTGCAATGCATTTTTATTAAATTAAAACTGGTAAAAGAGTTTTACTAATATAGTAGTTCTTGATATTTAAAAATTAAGATGCACACAAACACGTTCATTATTGTTGACCATGTCACTTTGACAGTTGTGTTCCTATGGGGTAGGTCAGTATTGGGCACATGCGCAGAGGACGAATACGTGGTCTACATCGTCTTTAGTCTATGCATAGCATCCGATGTGCTGGTTGAAGAGCTACACTGCCGCGCCTGATATCGGTTCTAGGAGGGTTCTAGTTCTTCCATTCACGTGTGAGCACGTCATTTTTGTTCACAAAAAAGGGCAATGTTTGATGGATGTGTACAAGCTTCCTTCTCGAACGCCCCCCGAAACAGTGATTGACGAACTGTCATTTCGTCCAGTGAGAGTTCCTTACGACGTCATAAAAAAAAACTACGTGTCCTCTTTTCATTTTATATATAACCAAAACCAAATTGAAAACACTGCTGTCTTCACACTGCATAACAATTTATTAATGTGTCTTCGTGGTGTTCCGTTTTCACCTTGCCAATTATATCTTCGTCGTTAACCCGGACGGTTACTCATTAATTTGTGAGGCGAAGTGTTGCAATCGTGTAATATTTTGGCGTGAATTGTACTTGTATCTTGTCTACTTTTCGCAACCAGTGAACAATGTGCAGCGTGCTCAAAGACGTTACCATCAGCCATTCATATTCGAGTGGTCATAACTATAACAGATCAGACAACAAGTCGGGAAGACTCTCAAAGCATCGGTTACTGATCCCTCTTTGCGTACAGTACCGCTCATAAACATTCTTCATGTGCAACATGTCCAAGATCGCGGACACAATAACTGGACGGGTTGAACCAAGGTTGTTGGAGTTCTCCTAAAATGATGGATTTTCCATAGCGGGTTTGGTTAAAATTGCAATTTGAATCCAGTCCGCTGCCTATTTCCACTCCTTCATTTTAATATCTTACACCACCCACAGAAGGAAACGTAAATGGGACGTACTGTTAAGGCAAAAACCTATCATTCATCGAGGTAGGAAAGTTGCAGTTCAGTAGAAGACCNAGTTTAGTAGAATATCAGGATGATAACTACCTCAATATTTTAAGTACAGGTAAATATATAATATTGGTAACGAATTTAAACTATGCCTGGCACGGCACAAAATCTTAATATTCATTGGCTTAAAGAACCAACTTGGCTGAATGCGAACATACTTATCTTTTAGATTTGTTATTATTAGAGTTTTTACCTGTGTTACAGTTGCACCAAGTTTAGAACTTTGAATACAAAATATATATGAGCAGATGAAAGAATTGTTGCTGCAAAATTTCATAACTTTTACTTGAAATAGAAGGTAAATATATTAATTTTGGAACTGAAAGTCTTCTATCAACACATTTTTGAAACATTGGTGGCCTTCTCCATTCTCCTGATATGCTAAACATATTTTTGTTAGGAAATCAGTTAATAAGTACACATAGTTAAGTTTCATTTANCAGGATGATAACTACCTCAATATTTTAAGTACAGGTAAATATATAATATTGGTAACGAATTTAAACTATGCCTGGCACGGCACAAAATTTTAATATTCATTGGCTTAAAGAACCAACTTGGCTGAATGCGAACATACTTATCTTTTAGATTTGTTATTATTAGAGTTTTTACCTGTGTTACAGTTGCACCAAGTTTAGAACTTTGAATACAAAATATATATGAGCAGATGAAAGAATTGTTGCTGCAAAATTTCATAACTTTTACTTGAAATAGAAG
>NQII01002217.1:32185-62810 GCA_002778355.1 Clitarchus hookeri
ATTTCAGTGGTAGAATAAAATATTTCAGAAAAAATTTACTTGGGTCCAAGTCGCTAATAATATGATAGTGATAATTACTCTGTACGTGGAAGGGTAAAGAATATACAAAGGTCAACTTCGTTAATTTAAATGGAATGATAATTGTTATTAACACTTGTCGACAGTGTGTATGAAGATATCATAAATACGTATTAAATACCGGCGAACGGTCATTCAAGATCGCTGAAGGTCAGAGATGAAGCAAACTGCGTCGCCGCACGGAACAATGCGCCGACGTAGCGCCGTCATGTAGTGACTGTAGCCATCCTGTAGCTGGCGTTTGTTGTAACAAAGGCCAGCGTCAGACTACGCATCCATTGTTATTTTATTAAAATATCAGGTGTTCAAATTGGTGACCTTGTGCATTGATACACACTGTAAAGCGATTTTGAGCGGATAATACCGCACATCGAATTTCATCTGAACTTATCGCAAAACAAGCTCGTGTTATACGGCCTATCTTGTCCTCGGGAGTGGTCGGCGAGCCTTTGTAGACTTGTTACTTTAATTTCTCTTACAGATAAAATTCCATGGGCTTTAAGTCCGGGGAAAGTGCAGGCCATTACGTTTTTTCAGACCTACCGATCCAACGACTACTATTCTGACCGCGGTTCTGTTAGGAACCGATGTAAGTCTCTGTGCAGAATGGGCGGGACATCCGTCGTATTGGTACCACATGGCCTTATGTCCAGTGGGATGTCTTCAAATAATTGCGGCAGCTCTTCTGTTTGGAACTGTAAATACTTGACGTTATTTAGTGTCGCATCAATAAAGTAGGGACCAATTTGGCGATTATAAACAACCCCGCATCACGGGTTTACAGATCATGGTCTCTGTTTATCCACTTCTATCAGCCAGTATGAGTTATCAGCTGACCAGTATTGCATGTTGTGAAAGTTAATCTGCCTATGGTTTGTAAATGATGCTTCGTCGGTAAACAAAATCTTGGACAGGAACTTGTCATCGGTTTTAAGTTTTCGTAGACACCTTTCGGAGAACTGTGCCCGATGTCGAAAATCATTTCCATGTAATTGTTGATGAAGTGAAATGTGGAAAGGATCAAATTTGTGTCTATTTAATATTCGAAGAATACTCCGCTGACTGATCCCACTCACGTTCAAGCCGTCTCGTGCTGACATGTGTATTGTGTGCTACCGCCGCTAAGATGTTAGTTGCATTTCCCTTGTCAGTCGCTGTTTTTCGTCGTTGCCATCTTTCCTTTCCCACGCTTCCAGTATCTTGAATTGTTTTTACTATGTTCGCTAAGACAGATCGTGCCGGTGTGGCCCGATCAGGATATCTCTCAGCGTACAATCGCACTGCTGCTCTAATACTGTGGCGACATTCGCAATAAATTAAAACCATATCAACTCTTTCGGTTGTCGTGTGCGTTGTGCCAGTTTGAATAACGTCATGAAGAAGTTGTCTGATCGCCACAACAGCACAGCACAGACTATTGGCCCATTGTTCCGTGTGGCGGCGCAGTTTGCTTCGTCATTGACCTCCAGCGATCTCGAATGACCGGCAAATGTCATCGCATTTATTACATCTTCCTACGCACTGTCGAGGGTCGTTAATGACAATTATGATTCCATTAAAATTAACAAAAATGACCTTCGTATCTTCTTTACCCTTCCACATACAGGGATTACCACTATCAAGTTATTAGTGCTCTGTACCTAAGCAACTTTTGTCTGAAACATTTTCTTCTACCACTGAAATTGGTGGTGTTATTCAGGTGGCCTTCCTTGGGTGCCTCACCCCGTATATTGATCCTTTCACTACGGGACTTGTTAATAACAGATTATTGGAAATTTTTTCCATGACTAAATTGCGGATCCATATAAGTACGAAGAGATTTATCAAAAATTTTTTTTAAGAAACCACATTGCAAGGGTGTAACTATTTTGCCGTTACGTGAAAAAAAAATATGAATAAATACTACCAGAAATATTTGGACTTTTAAAGGGTAAACAGATCAAAGGTTTCTAATTTAACTAAAAAATTTAATTTTCATATCTGAAACCTAATCTTAGTACGCCTTAAACGAGTCCCTTCTGTTTTCAATAAGGCCTGCTACTAACACACATATATTAACGAGCATACGGATCACGGCCCCTAATGGCCCAGAGAAGGAGGAGAAAGAATGGAGCGAAGCTGAGTAGGTGAATGACTACTGCATTGTCGGAGAGCAGAATGAATCCCGCAGCTTTTGTGATCCAGAACGTGGCGTGATTAGCACGGGCGACAAAAGCGCCTACTCGCACCTGGAGCCTTGGCACGGTTGATTCACGCAGACTCCACTGCATCCGGCTGGCTCGTTTCCCATCCGCGCGATATTAATCGCTCATGCTTCTCATTATAAACACCCTCAAGGGCTAACAGTGGCACAAAGAGGCATGCAGGGCTTTAGAATTTCGTATTTTTGTAAGGAAAGTACTGAAAATCCTTCCGGAGATATGGCTACGTATTGCAATTCAAACACGCACATTTGTGTGTCGATTTCTCGTATTCTCCCCGAAGCCTAATTTCTAATAACTGAAATNATTGCAATTCAAACACGCACATTTGTGTGTCGATTTCTCGTATTCTCCCCGAAGCCTAATTTCTAATAACTGAAATGGCTAAAACTTTTTTTTTTTTTATATATATATATTGCGGTATTGAACTCCAATAGAGAATATCCGCAACAAGTATAAGGACCTATAAATTTCATGTATTTGAAGAATAGGATCATAGCTAAAGGGGCATCCAGAGTAAAAAAAAAACATGTAAAGGGCCTTAATGTTACGTCCGGCGATTAGGAAGTATTACAACGGTGGCGTAAAATAGCATCAACAAGCTTCGCGTATGTTCTGTTTCCTGAGAACTGTGAGCGGTGACTATAGGGTTTTAATACAGAAATCTGTTTAGAAATGATACGGAATTGCCGCTATAGCTTAAAACACATTTTTGCAGTAGAATAAACATTATAAAAGAGTGCTACTTACTTATTTTCACTCAATTTCACACTATACAACGACCTTATTAATGTTTCAATAACAAAATTTATGAATTTGTGGCCAAATATAGACTTCAATTTCGGTCGTGAAATGAGATTTACATTAAAAATTCCGTAGTTTTTTTTTAAAATTAGATTAGACGATTGCTTCCAATGAGACGCATGTGATAAGCAGGAAGGACCCTCAAAGACATACCACTTCCGGTGCGTGACGCAAGGAAATAGTGCAGGCTAATTCAGTGCCTTGCGAGTGAAGAGAATATTGAGGCGCGTATCTAAGGTCTTCCTGTCTTCAGATACGTAAACGCGTGAAATAGACGCGTACAGGTGGGATGACTAGAATATCTTAGTGGGACTGACTGGCTACTATGGGTAATTCTATTTTTTTTCAAGGGAATCAAGTTAAAGTTACGAAATAATTAACCGCTCTTGTTGTCACGATTACTTCAGATCTTCATAAATTCGGTTACATTGTTTGCAACCATAACACCCTTTTATGATATTTTGTCTACACCATTCAACTTCCTTTTCATTTCTTCTGCAGGTATTTTATTTTTCATGATAACTTATTCTGGGTAAAATTGTTATTAAGAAGGGGATTTTATTGAGCTGGCAAACCTAAAATGAGTATTTTGTCAACACTTAAAAAAATAGCTTTTTAATTTGTTTTTAAACCAACCATTTATATAACGCGCTAATTAATGCACATATTTCATACTTGTTGTGTACACATAATTAGCCAATTCACATCCACATAGCAAAAATTACTGCTGCATCTATTCTTAGACCTTCCTTCAGAAGATCGACAGTGGGTAACAAAAATACGTATTAAACTAAAATAAGTATATTAATGTTGCCATAGTCTATTAACGGCTACTTCCAACTTTTGTGAAGCCCTGGTCAAGTTCTACTTTCAGGATATAACTCCTCCTCGTGCAAACAAAGCTTAGCCGGATCGAGGAAATTACACCAAAGCGCATCGCACCGCATTTGTGTGCAGTCATTTTAGTAATATTTTACATAAGAACTATTTCTTACCAGGCTTTACCAACACGCTTATTTCACTCCTGGTATTCATATTTAGTATAAAACAGATATCATTTATTGTTAAAATATAAGAAAATGTTTAATTTTACAAAAGATAACATATGACTACGTTAACAGAAGTGTTAAACGATTATGATACAAGACATATTAGGATAGAACGAAACACGTCGTACATGCAGCGATTCTTTAAATGTTTGGTTCAAAAAGTGTAAAGAAACTGCGAATATACTATAGCAACGAATTTCCATTCAATTCACAATTTGAGGGGGGAAAACATATACAGTATTTATATAGCAACTATGCAAAGTTTTGGAGGTTTTCATGACAGTGCCTGGCGTTTCACTGTAGTTTTTTAAACAATGAAAGTTTTTATAGTACCTTCATTTACATTTTATAGTTGTTAATGATACTATGTGTTCGCAAGAGTTTCTTATAAATCCGTATGCTTATATTTTATTAGTATTTAGTAGCCTATGCGATTTTTATGTACGTACCGTGTACAGTTTTGCCCAAAACGACTAAGTACTGAAACTAAATAACAGACACAAATATACTTATCAGAAAGCCTTCAAAATATCTGGTTTTTTGTGAAGAGTAGAAAATAAATTTCTCCTAAGCAATGCTTTGGATACATATTCAGTCAATCAGTTGACCCATGTGCCTATGATCCACTATAAAGGGGTATATATATTATAAGACTATACACAAATTAGAATGCTTTAGGTTAATAGGTTAAAAGACTGAAGTGAACACAATCGGCTACAGACAAACACCATTAAAATTTTTTATAGATGGCAGTTATTGTATATTTTATTAACAATTTCCCTTAGAAGCAATTGTTTTTGAGTTGACATACATCACATTTAGTTGCAGTTAATACATATTAAATGTTTCCAAGCACAAAGTTATTTAGAATAAAGTATGAACGTTCAGGAGAATTATTATACATACTTGAGTCTAAAAATATATTTACTGTTCAAAATTCCATCAGCACAATGTATTATGCCAAAACTTCAATTAATTTACTTATTGCCAAAAATATCTACTCTAGCGTATGATACACCGATTACATTAAAATCTGAGAGGTTATTTCAAATGTTTCAATTAATCGTGAACGGATCGTACGCGAGGGCACAAAGGCATGACAAGTCGCACGGGGAAAAATTCTTAAATAGCGTGTATAAGTATAGGCTATTCATAGTAAAGTGAGCACTTTTCAAAACCCTCTCACTTGGAATAACACTCAAATTAATTTTATTTTACCCTTAGGCGTTAACTTACTAATGCGTTGGAATATACACGCTCTTTTATTATTTATATGGCAATATTTATTTTAAATTGTGGTAAGAGGATAAAAAATGGGCGAAAGGAAAAATATAAACTACGGCCTCAAAAGTGCCCACTTTACCATGAACAGTTTATTCCTTGACGCGTGACGCGTACTGACATATTTATTAAATACGACTTCGCATCATCTTCACGTGACGCCACGTCACCTTGAGCGGAGTATGAAACCAGGATAACTTGCCACAACAGCCCACCAGCACGCCCTTAGACAAGGGGAACTCGAGGACCAGTACGTAAGACGTCACGTGTCTGATAATCACTCCCCGCGTGCGATAGAAGCCAGCCAAGCAGCCTAGCGCTGCCCCTAAGTTCGCGGGAGCGATGCAACCCGCATTCGTAATAACCTCACCTCCAGTCTACCCCGAGAGATTACGGCCTTCGCCGCTATGGGAGGAACTCAAGCCTGGAGATACCCGACTGGCCAAAGTAAGCCGAAGGACCCGCAGCTGGACGTCCATATAGGCGTGCGCACAGTCCCGAAATTAAAGTTCATACTCAGAAGCTCGCTCTATCACCTCATGTGCTGGAGCTCTCTTCTTATACCGCCTTCCTCACGAAGGACCCCTTCTACAGTCAAGACATCTTCCAGACCTTCACCTAGTAACCTCCGAAGAAGTCTTCAGTCCCGTTACACTCACTCCCACTTTCGTAGTGACACGCGAGTCCCTTCTGGATAACAGCATAGAGTTAGTGAGGGTGAGTTGTTTTCATAGCTACCTAGCTACCTCTGCTCTTCTCTAGTTTACACCCAGGTCCCCTTCACATGTATTACCGTGGTTTACTTCCATTACAGTTAATTGGCAGTTAAAAGTTAGTACGTACCACCATGTATATTCCTCTGCGGAATGAACACACTATCTTACCTAACCTCCGAGAACTTATTTCTAGGGTGACTGTGGCTTCCATCCCAGTAGATGCCAACCAACTAAAGAAAAGCAGGAGATCGCGTCTTAAAAACATCTTTGCCGTCATTAGTGCAGGACTGAGATTTCCCTTAACAGGGTGGACGTACAGCTCAAAAAATTCCCATTAGTCGGCCACCCATATTGTGGATCAGGTGCGTAAAGGCACCTGGCGCACACATATAGCAGAACCCCAACCACTAGTAACTTAATCCATTAAGTGGCTAGACACCCCGATCACACAACTCACTCCATCCACCGCGATGATATTTTCGCCAGCTAAAGTGACAGGACTGATACTGGTGGCCTGGCCCCTTCTAGACCACACACCACGTCGAGGCTAGACATTCCGATCATCCCACCGCTCCATCCACCGCATTGTTATTTTCGCCAGTTGGAGCTATATGGCTGAGTCTGGGTGGACTAGCCCCAACTGGATACACACATAGCTAGGGAATTCGTCGCCTGCTCTTCCCTAGGTTGTACCTACCCATATACCCTTTGCCCATAGGAGTGGTGCGAAGTAGAGAGCTAAGAGGGCAGCTACTGCCTCCGAACTTAGGTAACTTATGCTTACATCACATAATTTGNCCCTAGCTCGATTAGTATAGGAAGAAAACATGCTAGTGTAAAGCTCAAATGAGGTGAGTGAACGCTCAGCAGTTAGGCAATTAGAGCGATTGCCGGCAGGCCACAGTAACAGCTATGGGAACGTACACGTTGTTGCGAAACGGATGAAGGGGGTACACTACTTGTCCCTGAATTAATCTGTGAATTTTTCAGGTCCCTAGATATACCGCTCTTAAAATCTATTGGAAATTGGTTGCTCTATATATTAATTAATTGTTATGTTTATATATAAAATATCGGCATCGTTAATATAGATTTTACTAACACTGCATATCGCCAACGCCACATATCGCCAACAACGCATATCTCCAACACCGCATATCGCCAACACCGCATATCGCCAACACCGCATATCGCCAACACCGCATATCGCCAACATTGCATATCACCAACATTGCAGGTCGCCAAAAATGCATATCGCCAAAACTGCATAACACCAACATTGCATATCGCCCACACTGCATATTGCTAATACCGCATATCACCAACACTGCATATCGCCAACACTGAATATATATAACCCTGCATATTGCTAATATAACATATCTCCAACACCACATATCGCCAATACCGCATATCGCCAACACCGCATATCGTCAACATCGCATATCGCCAACATCAAATATCGCCAAAACTGCATATCGCCAACACTGCATATTGCTAATATCGCATATAGCTAATAACGAGATATTCGATGTATTGCTCTACACTTTTTGACCATATCGCAGTTGCTATATTTTAGAAGTACTGCTTCGTAATCGATATGTCGCAATATAGCGCAGCCTCACCCAATGCATATAAGCGAGCTCCGCTAAACTAAGTCGCTTCAGTTTACAGTAGCGAATATTCTACAATTGCCCGTTCTCTGCGACTTGGTGTGAGCAGGTTAGCATCCGCGAGGACGTCTGTTGATATCATCTTGCAGACAAGATTGTTCGTTATCGCGATGAATGTACGTGATTGGTGCGAATAAACGCTGCCTCGCTCACGTCTTGTTGTAGTTGCTTGGTAGTGTGCTGTATGCAGCCTTCTCAGGAACTATGACACACTGGTTGCCTAACTACTAGGCCTTCATCCAACCAATTTATGCGGTGCTTTATCAAATTACTGGCTTCACGNAGCGAGCTCCGCTAAACTAAGTCGCTTCAGTTTACAGTAGCGAATATTCTACAATTGCCCGTTCTCTGCGACTTGGTGTGAGCAGGTTAGCATCCGCGAGGACGTCTGTTGATATCATCTTGCAGACAAGATTGTTCGTTATCGCGATGAATGTACGTGATTGGTGCGAATAAACGCTGCCTCGCTCACGTCTTGTTGTAGTTGCTTGGTAGTGTGCTGTATGCAGCCTTCTCAGGAACTATGACACACTGGTTGCCTAACTACTAGGCCTTCATCCAACCAATTTATGCGGTGCTTTATCAAATTACTGGCTTCACGAATCCAAGTGAGGACAAAATGTAAGAAAATTGTTCCACCTCTCTTTTCATGAAGAACCCCTCCGAAAGTTCGTTTGGCATTTCCTTGCGTATACTGTTTAAAATAAATCAACGAAATTGACAAACTGAGGCTGCAGGTTTACGACAAAAGTTAAGTTGAAATATTTCAACAATGACGAATCGTGTTTCCTAAGTGTGATTTATAGCTTAGAAGGTAGAAATGCGATAATTCTTATTACCTTTTTAAGAAAAAAAATGTGTTTATGATAGAACGTCAGTTATAATGTTCGTGCATTTGAGAAAAATATGGTATACGCTATTCACGGATATTTTATGTTCTTCCACCATATGTAAAATTAACAATTACACGGGCCTGATATCTTTGTTCACGCTTCAGCCAAGTGAATCTGTGAAATTATTAGAAAAGTAAATGTTTTTCGAATTTCTTAATTTTTTACACTTTCATACATTTCGAATACACAAATAAAACATATCTGTATTCACAAATGTTGACCTAACATTTTCAATTCAGCTTTAAGACATACAACTACTTTCCTTCCGAGGACACGGTGGCTGAGCGGTTAGCATGCTCGCATCCCACCAAGGCGAGACCGCGTTCAATCCCTGTCTGGGTCACCGGATTTTCGCAATGGGAATCGTGCCGGAATATGCCACTGGTCAGCTGGTTTTCTCGAGGATCTCCCGTTTCCTCCGCCCTTTAATTCCGGCTCCGCTCCATACTTACCTCAATCACCATCATTGGCTCTCAAGACATCGATGTTAAGAGCCGCCAAAATCTATTCACTCACTATTTTCCCTCAGACGTTACCAACTTAACAGGGCGCTCGCCGGTCAGTAAGCCCAATTAAATTTACGCAACTAGGAGCAGTGATATTTCTCAAAGGTGAACTAGATAGTGCTCAGATAACCGTTAAAGGCCTACGTCTGTTATAAAACATGTATGTTGGTTATAAATAAAGATTAAATATTAGGTTTTTAGCGGATATTTATACTTGTTTTGCAGCAGATGTTATATACGAAAGACAAATCGTGCCGTAGCGTGTGTGTAGTAGGGCGCGGCTCTGGTTGAGATGAACGAAGCTGCTCCAGTAATTAAGGTTGTTTGGCCGGTTTGCGTGCCTTACTGTTAGGAGAACCCATTGCTCAGGCTTGCGTTCAGCGGTCCTGTTTGCCTTCCACCCTCGGGCGGCGTGTGTGTTGATGTTATCGAGACTCCAGCCACGTCCCACCACGGTCTGCTAACCCCGAGACTGTAATCAGCTCCATCGGCTACTCTCCAGCGCTGTGTTCGATCTCACCAGACCGTGCCCGCGCTCCTAGCAGAAGAGGAAGAGGGAGGCGCAAGATGACATCCTGCCACACGCCGTCACGGCTTGCTGACGTCATCTGAGGTCACGACACGGTCAGAGGAGACGCACAACAGTCTAATGGGGCACCGGTTACGTAACATCCCGTGTCCACTCCGATGGCGATAAACACATCTCAGTGTTTTTTCATGTACAACCTCGAAATTTGTTTTTTATTTCGTCGCAAGGGTATGAAAATGATTTAAAGACAAGACATCTTGGTCAGGTCAAAGTGAACTTCTAGCCACGTGGTGCCCGTGGGTTTGGACTCATAAACAGCCGGAATATCAAGCATGTATGGAGCGCACGGATAGAGTGTGGGGATACAACTTGAAAAGAACTTCGAATGTTTAAAGTTGTGTTTTATTTGAATACGGATCGTTTAATTGTGCATTTTATTTTAAACACATTTACATTACTATTTTAGCACCAAGTTTAGTTTGTTACAATCACAACAACTGTTTTGCGACCATGCAAAATAAAATGTATTAATTAATCTGGGAATTCATTCTTATCGCGTATTTTCTGCTTGTCTGGTGTTCGTCGGCAGTGCACTCAGAATTGCCAACGTAATATTAATTTTTGTTCGTTAGTGCATCAGCTGATACAGGTTTTCTAAATGGCACGTTTTGTTTCGTATATGTAAAGTTGCCACACACAGACTGTCATGATCTTGCCAAGTTTTATGACACATAGAGTATATCGGGTGCAAGATGGGAAGGAAAGACCACTAGAATACGTCAGTAAGGTATTGCATAAGCCCGAGATAAATTGTTGTGTTACACACAGGGAGCTTTTGGCCATGGTGTAGGCAATGTCACACTTCCGCCCCTACCTTTATGATAAACATTTTATTCTAAGAACAGATAATACTTTATTACGTTGGTTACTAAATTTCAAGAACCCCGAAGGTCAAATAGCATGGTGGATACAGCATCATCAAGAATACCACTTTCAAATAAAGCACAGATCTGGACGCCTTCACAGCAATGCATTGTCTAGGGGNTACAGCACAGATCTGGACGCCTTCACAGCAAAGCATATGCATTGTCTAGGAGGTAATGTGAGCAATTTTGTCGTCATTGTGAATGCCAGGAAGAAAAGAGTGGTGAATCGTCGAATGTACGGAGGAAAATAATTCAAGGTTCTTTATCTTGTGATGGATCACCTACCTGAAGTGTTGAGGGTATTAGGAAAGATCAGCTGAATGATTAAACTTTGCAGCCTTTATTAAAGTGGAAAGAAGCTGGCTGTCAGCTAAAATGGGAAGAGATATCTAGTCTGAGCACAGCAGTCAAAGCATATTGGGTACAATGGAATTCCCTCATACTGATGAATGGTCTACTTTAAAAAAACTGGGAAATAAATGTTGTAAAACACACACACTTACAGTTGGTCCATCTAGAATGAAGGGTTCCAGAAGTCTTAAAATAACTGTATAATGCGGCTGCCATTGGGCACTTTGATGTTAATAAGATACTCGGCAGAGTTAAACTGAGATTCAACTTGCTTCATTGTTGGAAGGATGTTGAGAATTGGTGCCAATTGTGAGACATCTGCACTCCGAGGAAAGGCCCAAGGACCAGAGGACAAGGTGACCTCCAGAAATACAATTTTGGAGCTCCATTCAAGAGGACGGCAATATATATTCTGGGCCCCTTGTCTGTCACAGAGAGAGGTAATCGGTATTTGCTGTTGGCCCAAGATTGCTGTACTCAGTGGCCTTAGGCCATTACCCTCCCATACCAAGAAGCACGAACTGTGGTCGATGCACTTATAGAGCATATCTTCTCGAGGTTTGGGGTGCCACTAGAACTCCATTCTGACCAGGGAAGAAACTTTGAAGATGCGGTCTTCCAGGAGGTGACGAAAATTCTGGAGATGAAAAAGTCTAGGACTACAGCTTTACACCCTTAGTCTGATGGAATGGTCGAGGGGCTTAACAGTCCTCTTGAGCAGTATCTGTCGATTTTTTTGGCAGACAACCAAAAGGATTGGGATTCAAATGTTCCATTGTTTCTTCTTGCTTACCGCTCCGAACTTCAAAAGTCCACAAAGGTAACAGCATAAAGGATGATGTTTGGAAGAGGGAAACGCCTCCTCAGTGACCTGCTGTTTGGCCAACCGACAGAAGGGGAAGCTGCAGTCCCTGATTATGCCAGCGAATTACGTAACAAACTTGTTGGCATTACTGATTTTGCTCGAAGCGCCTCAGAATAAATAGTGATAGGATGAAGACACGGTATGTTAGGAGAATGTCGGGCCAGGTATTAAGAGAAGGACAACTCGTGCGGCTGTACAACACACAGAGGAGAAAAAGGTACTGCCCGAAGCAACAGGAATGTTGGGGAGGGCCCTACAGGATTCCGAAGATGATCAATCGTGTGGTCTTTTGGATTTGTCATCAAGCCTCTCGGACGAAGCCTAAGAGGTTGTCCACGTCGACCGACTGGCACTATACGAAGGTCCTGACATTGTAGATANAGCCTCTCGGACGAAGCCTAAGAGGTTGTCCACGTCGACCGACTGGCACTATACGAAGGTCCTGACATTGTAGATAATGTTCGGGACGAACTGACTTCAGGAGGGGGCAGTGTTACGCGCTCGCTGCTTCTCATCCCGCACGAGTGAGTGGAAGTGCAGGACCGCAATTATATGACAGCGGTGGCAGCAAGTCAAAGGATTGTTTTGAATGAGCAGGCGAGCGATAGGCCGGTGGCCGCGTATTGGTTACAGAAAGCGAGCTGACACGATAATACTATCTGCGGCGAACGCTGATGACCCTGGTTGTATTGATTTCTGCGTTTATCTGAAAAATGCTCTGGATTACTGACCTTGTTCTCTCAGCGTGAATCGGGGTGCGTTGAACCTTCCAGATGGTCAGGGCGAATGCTATATAAGTTTGACAGGCCTCTGAGCCGAGTAGTTGATGAGTAAATAAGTGGCTGAGTTCCATGCGGTAGAAGACGAGCAGCGGGAGAAGTGACCAGCGGAAGGGAAATCTGCGACTACGAGTATCAAGCAGTGAAGTGTGGGGCTGGCAGGCTGGACTGTTGGACTAGATGCGTGAGTGAAAAAAATTCCATGTGGAGGCACCAGATAGACTTAACACGTGTTAATAATGAGTATGAGTTAGTTGACTGCATGCAAACAGGGACAATTAAATAGGACGTTAAGTAAATAGCTGTGCGAATAATTCAGAAATCAAATTTAGTTCTTTTATTTTTATTGAGACCTCCATGACTCACGAACTCAGATTCACCCCTTAGGCGACCCATGTAACAATATTAATTTGCGGTAATAACATTTTTTCCGTACTGCCTGCTGTTTATATTAATTAATAGCCTATTTGATAAAGAAATCAACAATAAGGGTCTGCAATAAATATAGAAAGATTAAACGATTGCATTGAGACTTTTGAAACCCCTGCTTATGGGCATATTCAAACGCTTGAGGTATACTACACTATTCGCAATTACCCTATCTTATAAGTAAAATATTCTTATATATATTAGCAACGAAAGTGGTTCATTGCGAGAAATTGGTTTAATACTATATGTGCAGTCGCTTCAGTTTGGAATGAATTCTCCGAAATCACCCATAACTTACGCCGCGGTGGTATATTTGTTAGAATACTCACCTCCCACCTAGCCGAACCGGGTTCGATTCCCGTTCGCTCCCGGATTTTCGCATGTGGGATTCATGCCAACACTGGCCGGTGGGTTTACTGGTTTATTGGGGATCTCCCATTTGCTTCGCCCGTGCATTCCGGCGTTGGTGTTTACTCACCTTACTGCACCTTCATAGGCTCTCGAGACCTGGATGTTAAGAACCGCCCAAATCACTGAATTCTCCACTCCACACCCACAATTGATGACTGCATCACAACATTGAGGATGTGCAATCATAAAGATGACCATAAAATCATTCTTTATACTTGATTTCTCATAAAGTATTTCAAACAAGAATCACCGCACATTTAATATACTGGGAAAGTGAGTTTTAATTATTTTGTTTCTTTTCAGGAACCATACTTTGAANGAAAGTGAGTTTTAATTATTTTGTTTCTTTTCAGGAACCATACTTTGAAGTAAATGGGTATATTACGGCTTGCGTCGTGTGCCTGAAATGCTGTAGTGGTCTCTTAAGGTCTACTTTTAGTACAATTTTATATATTTCGGTCGTATATGTGAATATAACATTGTCATAGCACCTAATTACTTTATCCCCCGCGTCGGTCAGACAAAACTGTGAATGAGTAAGTGCAGAGTTTTGGATGGCTCTTAATATCTAGGTCTTGAGAATCGAAGATAAAACTGTGCCTTGTACGAACAATTTCCTTAAAATTACGGAAAAGCACTGGTACAAAATTATCCAAAAGTTTTCCTATAATTAGGGACATTAAATTTTCTATAATAACAGACATTTCTTGAATTTCGTAGAACTTTCTATAAACTTATCAAACCTATCCGCAAATTTTCCGGTCTGTTTTCATTCATCTCCAGTTTATAATAATGGCTTAAGAAAAAAAAAAATTTATTTTCTTTAAGCATGAAAAATTATTTTATAAATAGAAGTATTTTGTACAAAGGCAGAATTGGAACATGAAAAAAANATTTTCTTTAAGCATGAAAAATTATTTTATAAATAGAAGTATTTTGTACAAAGGCAGAATTGGAACATGAAAAAAAAAAAAAAACCTTATATGCTGCACCACGCTTGCCACATTATCGCAACAGCACGCGGCATAATATTTTAATGGGAATTATGCAGATTTTTCAGTTTTTTGTAAATTTTATTGTTTACGTGTTGATAATTGTTTCAGGTAGATTGTGTTGGAATGCTCTGAACTGTTGCAGAAAACATATTACTTTGGTTGTAACTTGCGACGAAGAAAGCACACACAATACAAAAGGTTCCGTATTTTTCTTTATGGAGATCGTTTCATTTTCTGTCAACACAGAGTACGTTCACACNCACACAATACAAAAGGTTCCGTATTTTTCTTTATGGAGATCGTTTCATTTTCTGTCAACACAGAGTACGTTCACACATTAACTGTACATTTCTGTAAAAATTTCTGTGTATATGCGTAAATGTCTAACAGCGTGGACAAGTTAGGAATTTTAATATGGCACTTATATACCTATTTTTACTTTAATGAGTATGTGTATTTACCTGTATTTCTAAATTAAATTTAAGTAACTCAGTTAACACACATTTAAACTTAATTATTTTAATAAATCGTTAAGTCAGGAACCGNGGTGGCCGCGTATTGGTTACAGAAAGCGAGCTGACACGATAATACTATCTGCGGCGAACGCTGATGACCCTGGTTGTATTGATTTCTGCGTTTATCTGAAAAATGCTCTGGATTACTGACCTTGTTCTCTCAGCGTGAATCGGGGTGCGTTGAACCTTCCAGATGGTCAGGGCGAATGCTATATAAGTTTGACAGGCCTCTGAGCCGAGTAGTTGATGAGTAAATAAGTGGCTGAGTTCCATNTCAGGGCGAATGCTATATAAGTTTGACAGGCCTCTGAGCCGAGTAGTTGATGAGTAAATAAGTGGCTGAGTTCCATGCGGTAGAAGACGAGCAGCGGGAGAAGTGACCAGCGGAAGGGAAATCTGCGACTACGAGTATCAAGCAGTGAAGAGTGGGGCTGGCAGGCTGGACTATTGGACTAGATGCGTGAGTGAAAAAAATTCCATGTGGAGGCACCAGATAGACTTAACACGTGTTAATAATGAGTATGAGTTAGTTGACTGCAGCCAAACAGGGACAATTAAATAGGACGTTAAGTAAATAGCTGTGCGAATAATTTAGAAATCAAATTTAGTTCTTTTATTTTTATTGTGACCTCCATGACTCACGAACTCAGATTCGCCCCTTAGGCGACCCATGTAACAATATTAATTTGCGGTAATAACATTTTTTCCGTACTGCCTGCTGTTTATATTAATTAATAGCCTATTTGATAAAGAAATCAACAATAAGGGTCTGCAATAAATATAGAAAGATTAAACGATTGCATTGAGACTTTTGAAACCCCTGCTTATGGGCATATTCCAACGCTTGAGGTATACTACACTATTCGCAATTACCCTATCTTATAAGTAAAATATTCTTATATAGATTAGCAACGAAAGTGGTTCATTGCGATAAATTGGTTTAATATTATATGTGCAGTCGCTTCAGTTTGGAATGAATTCTCCGAAATCACCCATAACTTACGCCGCGGTGGTATATTTGTTAGAATACTCACCTCCCACCTAGGCGAACCGGGTTCGATTCCCGTTCGCTCCCGGATTTTCGCATGTGGGATTCATGCCAACACTGGCCGGTGGGTTTACTGGTTTATTGGGGATCTCCCATTTGCTTCGCCCGTGCATTCCGGCGTTGGTGTTTACTCACCTTACTGCACCTTCATAGGCTCTCGAGACCTGGATGTTAAGAACCGCCCAAATCACTGAATTCTCCACTCCACACCCACAATTGATGACTGCATCACAACATTGAGGATGTGCAATCATAAAGATGACCATAAAATCATTCTTTATACTTGATTTCTCATAAAGTATTTCAAACAAGAATCACCGCACATTTAATATACTGGAAAAGTGAGTTTTAATGCTTTTGTTTCTTTTCAGGAACCATACTTTGAAGTAAATGGGTATATTACGGCTTGCGTCGTGTGCCTGAAATGCTGTAGTGGTCTCTTAAGGTCTACTTTTAGTACAATTTATATATTTCGGTCGTATATGTGAATATAACATTGTCATTGNTAAATGGGTATATTACGGCTTGCGTCGTGTGCCTGAAATGCTGTAGTGGTCTCTTAAGGTCTACTTTTAGTACAATTTATATATTTCGGTCGTATATGTGAATATAACATTGTCATTGCACCTAATTACTTTATCCCCCGCGTCGGTCAGACAAAACTGTGAATGAGTAAGTGCAGAGTTTTGGATGGCTCTTAATATCTAGGTCTTGAGAATCGAAGATAAAACTGTGCCTTGTACGAACAATTTCCTTAAAATTACGGAAAAGCACTGGTACAAAATTATCCAAAAGTTTTCCTATAATTAGGGACATTAAATTGTCTATAATAACAGACATTTCTTGAATTTCGTAGAACTTTCCATAAACTTATCAAACCTATCCGCAAATTTTCCGGTCTGTTTTCATTCATCTCCAGTTTATAATAATGGCCTACGAAAAAAAAAATTTAATTTTCTTTAAGCATGAAAAATTATTTTATAAATAGAAGTATTTTGTACAAAGGCAGAATTGGAACATGAAAAAAAAAAAAAAACCTTATATGCTGCACCACGCTTGCCACATTATCGCAACAGCACGCGGCATAATATTTTAATGGGAATTATGCAGATTTTTCAGTTTTTTGTAAATTTTATTGTTTACGTGTTGATAATTGTTTCAGGTAGATTGTGTTGGAATGCTCTGAACTGTTGCAGAAAACATATTACTTTGGTTGTAACTTGCGACGAAGAAAGCACACACAATACAAAAGGTTCCGTATTTTTCTTTATGGAGATCGTTTCATTTTCTGTCAACACAGAGTACGTTCACATACATTAACTGTACATTTCTGTACAAATTTCTGTGTATATGCGTAAATGTCTAACAGCGTGGACAAGTTAGGAATTTTAATATGGCACTTATATACCTATTTTTACTTTAATGAGTATGTGTATTTACCTGTATTTCTAAATTAAATTTAAGTAACTCAGTTAACACACATTTAAACTTAATTATTTTAATAAATCGTTAAGTCAGGAACCGCTGTTCTTAAATCACTGCCAACTTTATTGATATAATACCTTATGGTATTTCCGTTAAAGTGCATGCATTTCGAGATTCTTTACGATAAACTGAGCTTTTTTGCTAACAACATTTCAAAAGCTCGCTGCCGCTGCGTGTATATAACGAATACGGCACAGTCGCTGACGCACTCGCATAGAAGTTGGCAACGAGGTTGGAGAAGTAGTTCTGTGTTTTCATGCCGTGTTTAAATTTTTCGTCTCTGAATTAATTTTATTTAATTTCTGTTTGTTTTATGCATATAAATAATACAAAATTGGTTATTAGTAATGCATTATTACTCCTAATAATTTCCAATTTTTACTTGATCGATGTACGAATAAATTGAGACAATCCACGGAAATTTTTGAGTTATACATGGAGACGATACAACATGGACCTAAAATTAGATCCCAATACGAATCTTTAGAAACGCCCATTTAACCAGGCCTAATGTAGATTTAAAATATGTTGAATTAAAGTAAACCAACTACACATCTTGCAGATAAGGAAAACGTTTCATTAATATATTTCACTTCCAACATATTATATAACTAACTAAAATTTTATATTAAAATAAACCGTGTAACTTATTTTGTAAATATATTGAATCGTTTGTGGTTGTGGTTCTTTCTCATCTTCAGGTTTTTTTTTTTTTTTTTACTATACGAATGCCTGTCGGACTTACAACTAGGAGTTCATGGGTTTATTCCTGGACGGCTGCTTTTGGAAATTGTTTTTACCCAAGCGAAATGACAGCTTGGAGAATTATGTCTAATTACATATAATATCTCAGTTTCTAGTCACACTATCTGACGACCACTTAACACTAAGCATAATCTGTTATACTGGATTTTGAGATTTTGGTGATTTCGGAGAACGTGTGTTTAATTTGCACAGAACTCGTTTGGCAAGTAAAGTTCTCTGCACTTTCCAGACAGAATACTGCTTATATATACATCTAGGAAACATTTTTTAAATGTACTTTAAAGTAACTTCAGTAATGTAGGTAACATAACATGTTTGGTGACGTATTCAGAAGAATTATGTAAAAAGTTAGTTTGTGTTATCCACAAAATTGTTGAGAATGAATAAAAATTCAATTCGTGATGTGCATGAATAGTTCCATAGCAGTGTGATACGTTCCTTCAGTGGCAAGGAAGAAAACACAGCTAAATGCGGATATTTTAATAAAACTCTACACGTAACTGTACATACACATTTTAATTTAACGGACACATCCGGTTCTTCACTTTTAGCTTTGAAACGATGTGAATAGGCATGGGCCGTAAACTGTACTGTGTTTGGCACAAGAGAGTGAAAAAACTCTGGTGTTAAATTAAACAATGATGCAGGTACCAGTAAATCCCTGGACATAGCCACGATTAGAAAAAAATATAAATGTTTCTGCATTTATTTTAATTTTTAATTAGCTTCGTCTCTAAACAAATAGCTTATTGGTGTGTTTGTGCTATTACAGTATTCACCAGTGCACGTGTCCAGTCTCATCCTCTGTACCTTTTGAATTACAAAAGACTTTGGAAACACAGGAAGCGTTGAATTTATGTAGGTGTTCAGTGTGTGAAGCGAAGATCCGGTCTTGAGATGAGATCATCGCCACACATGGCCACGCGCGTGAAGCGTGCCGAGTGAGTACTCTCCAGGTAGAGTACTTCCGGCCCCTGTCCCTGCACGAAGATTGCAGGTGAAGAACACGGCGTCCTTGTACTTCAGGTAAAGGGAGGTCAGACAACACGGCGTTCACCGGAGCGTTGCAGACCGCATACACTCTAGGGGCTCTGGAGTAAAACTTCACGTACAACAGCCGTCTGGACTAAAGAGTTGTGCCACGGCAACCTTGTTTAGCAGGCTATCGAAGAATTAAAAAAAGAAAGTATAAAAACTGTATAAAACGTATAAAAACTCAAAACATTAAAAAATTTCAGAAAGGGTCGACTTATATTTTTAGTTGTCTTATTCACATAAACCTTAATTACAATCTTTGAAGGACGACTGTAACATAAATTTGTACTAGTTTTATTAAACTAAAAAATGTAATTAGACCCCTTTTATTCTGGTTCCGTCACTTAAAATGGATTGTATGTTCATAAATTTCTCAGTATGGGCTATTCGCGGAAAAGTGGGCACTTTTTACGGCCCTCCAAACAGCCCTTAACCACTAATGAGTATGTTTTATTGCAGCCTCAGACATTAACTTTTGAGCGCGATGAAAGCATATGCCGTTTTTATTAGTCATATGGCAATGTTGATATTGAAAAGTGGTAGAATGATAAAAATTGGGTGAAAGTAAAACTTTAGAAAGGACTTAAATAGTTCTCACTTTACCGAGAAAAGCCTACAACTCTTTAAGTAACGTTTAACACTTTCATAGATAGCACACCATTTATATGTCAATGACATGATTGATCACAAATTGGTTATGCAAAAAAACTGGGTTCGTTCAAAATACACGGCGTATGTGACAATTTCACAGCGCTGTCAACAATGCTAAAGGAAATCAGATTTTTATTTCTGTCTTTCTTATCCTCACTCTCTCGATTGTGTTCTAGGTTTATTCTTTTCTTCCGAGGATTTAATGAACTCGCGAATATATTTTTTGAAAGTGGGGTTTAGTGAGCAGGTAAGTACTTCAGCACGCAATTGGTTTGAAGTTAAGATACAAAATTAATCTCATACCTCCAAATTCAGTGCTTCAGAGAAGTAGGGTTTTATTCCTGCCAACAAATAAAGTTTTCTAAATATTGAAAACTTTTGTCGCGAGTTTATCCGATGGCAAAAATTTTTCTATATAAAAGTTTCTCATACTATTCAAACATTTACAAGCGCTGAGAAATGAATGCAAGTGGACTCAACACTACAAATTCCATTGCGATTACAGTATGTTTAAGATATTAACAAGCAGTTCAAGTATAAGTTTGTTGACACGGGCATAATAATTATGCGTGCACAGGCCATCATGGTATTCTAAAAATTTACGATAAAATTAAGTTTAGAGAATTAAAAAAGAAAAGATGGTCATGTAAATGCAAAAACAAAGTGGTTTAAAACTGTATAATATCCTTAAAGAAAACTGCTCTTTAAAAGTGTACGTCGATAATTTATATTAAATGTTAACATATCATTGCCCTGAATAACTGAATATGACGCACAGGACAAATATAAAAATATAAGCATTATGTTAACAAGTTTTTAATACTTTACGAACTACTGAAACTTTGTACAATGCTTTTCTTGGCTTTTGCTTACACAGTGCTATAATTTCGGTTATAAAGCATACTAGGTAACGCGATACTTAGTATTAAAGTTATAGTAAATACGTAACGTGCTTAAAAATAATTTACGTTAATGACATAGACGATTATCTTTAAAGATGATGTTAGTTTTTCAGTTGAGTTGGTTAATTTCAGGAAATGGAAAGTGATTGCTGGTCTTTAAAGAGGTCCAAAAACATGAAAAATCTACACAATAACAGGGGATTAGATGGCAAATGTTCTTCACTACAAGCACAGTCCTAAAATAAATTTGTATTAAATTCCTAGTTATTAAAAAGAATAAGTTATTTACAAACGACACGCATTGAAATTTGTGCTTGCCCAGGTGTAATCTATTGAAATTTCGTTTTGAGAAAGTTTTTCTTTACTTGATCGCTGTAATCGAGGACAGATTTTGTGAAACGCTCAAAATTTAATCTCATTTAAATATAACCCCACAAAATAATATATATTAGAGTATGATGCGCAATAATAATCGGACCATCCTCTACACCAGAGGAAGAAATCAATTACTTTCAAATAAAGCATAAAATGTTGTTAAAGTTTTACTTCTTCGTGCCGGGCAACAGGATTTTTTTTATCTTTAACGATATTCCCACTTATGTTATGAGTAGAGTTTAGCTACAGGTTCACATAAATAAGCAGCTATGCCTACAACTGTGGTCATGGCTGCCAACCAAGTTTTACAAAATTTTTATACAATGTAAAAGAGAATTTGATTTATAATGTTTCTGTTAACTGAATATTGATAGAAATTTCATAACATACAAAAGAATCATGAACTGAGAAATTTTTATAACCTACTGGTCTTCATAAATGAATGGCTCTCAAACCGTTTATGCAAATATAACTCAAACAATTGACTGGTCATGAACGTAACTGAATCAATAACACACATATAAGAATAAGGAGAAATAAACAAAAACCCATAAATAACAAGATCAAAAATAAAAGAAAACTACTCAGTACATTTATGTAAGATACTAGGCACTACTAAAAGGACATCACAATGGTGGAATGCCTATTCAANTGCAAATATAACTCAAACAATTGACTGGTCATGAACGTAACTGAATCAATAACACACATATAAGAATAAGGAGAAACAAACAAAAACCCATAAATAACAAGATCAAAAATAAAAGAAAACTACTCAGTACATTTATGTAAGATACTAGGCACTACTAAAAGGACATCACAATGGTGGAATGCCTATTCAAAACAAGGACAGTGCGTGCCAAACAAGGACAGTGCGTGCCAAACAAGGACAGTGCGTGCCAAACAAGGACAGTGCGTGCCAAACAAGGACAGTGCGTGCCAAACAAGGACAGTGCGTGCCAAACAAGGACAGTGCGTGCCAAACAAGGACAGTGCGTGCCAAACAAGGACAGTGCGTGCCAAACAAGGACAGTGCGTGCCAAACAAGGACAGTGCGTGCCAAACAAGGACAGTGCGTGCCAAACAAGGACAGTGCGTGCCAAACAAGGACAGTGCGTGCCAAACAAGGACAAGCGTGAGAAAGTCAGGTGCTCCACTCCCAATTCAGGCATTCAACACTAACAAAAAAGCTGATACATTTAATATATAAAAAAATCAAGTAAAAATCTATTAATCAACATTATACGAATACTTNAAAACAAGGACAGTGCGTGCCAAACAAGGACAAGCGTGAGAAACTCAGGTGCTCCACTCCCAATTCAGGCATTCAACACTAACAAAAAAGCTGATACATTTAATATATAAAAAAATCAAGTAAAAATCTATTAATAAACATTATACGAATACGTTTTTATCTCAGATCTGGAACTTCAAATATTTTCTCTTAAGGAGGTAATAATATAGAGAAGAAAATGTGAAGAGAAAGGTGACACTCCAAAGATTTAGCCCCAGACACTCACTCCAGTAGCAGAGAAAGATCGTCTAAAAGTGCACAGATCGTTAATGATTGGAGTGGTACAATGATATCAGATAAACAGGAGAAGATTTAATGTCATAATTTGATTAACAACTCCACACTTGTCCTTAGATTGTAGGGCCTAGAGGCAAACTGAAGTACACAAGTTGGCAAATTCTATGAAATAATTAGTATAAAAATTCCAAGGTGATGGACGATTTGACACACACCATGAAAAACATGAAGTTACTTATGGTTAGCGTGTTGCAATGGCGATTGGATCTCTAATCTATTGTGAACTTGGATGAGCCGTAGCTCTGGACGGTCGGAAAGATTTATTGGGATAGATTATTTCAGCAAATAATATATATATTAAAAACCTTTNGATTAACAACTCCACACTTGTCCTTAGATTGTAGGGCCTAGAGGCAAACTGAAGTACACAAGTTGGCAAATTCTATTAAATAATTAGTATAAAAATTCCAAGGTGATGGACGATTTGACACACACCATGAAAAACATGAAGTTACTTATGGTTAGCGTGTTGCAATGGCGATTGGATCTCTAATCTATTGTGAACGTGGATGAGCCGTAGCTCTGGACGGTCGGAAAGATTTATTGGGATAGATTATTTCAGCAAATAATATATATATTAAAAACCTATTATAGTACGTAATTTATACACAGGCCACACACTACAGGAAGTGTGGAAGATTTACTAGTCATTCTTGAGAATTAANTTATAGTACGTAATTTATACACAGGCCACACACTACAGGAAGTGTGGAAGATTTACTAGTCATTCTTGAGAATTAAGAAGACGATATAATTGTAAAGTGAGCCATTTTACTGTTACACGTGTAGACTCTAACAGGACGAGGCTACGCCATTGCCTCGCCAAGATTTTTTGTCCCAGGGTTGTTATAAAAGTGGAACAACTTCATTGGTTTGTACAGAATACTGATGACTTAGTTCAATAAGTCATACAAATTATTAATCATTCAAATCGATGGGATTTTGCATAAGGTAGCAGAACTCTCACGTAAAAGATAAAAACCTCTTAAACCTGTGATGCTACATGGAAATTATCCTATTTTTCCCCATTGCATGCGAAGAGGTAGAGAGACTTGTTTATATTTTGGCAAAACTAGTGCACACAAAGGTAAACATACTTTTACACTCTAAATAAATGAAAACAATAAGTGAAATATTAATTACTGAATGGCGGTTAGTAAGCTGTTATCACACAGGCGAATAAGTTCGTAGAACACAGAAGCAACGCCGGGCTGTAGTGGAATTCCCTGGGAAACAGCAAAAATCGCAATAATTATAGCAGTTTAATTCAGCGAGGTACTTTAATAATTAAATAATTACTAAGCCGGCAATGATNAAAAATCGCAATAATTATAGCAGTTTAATTCAGCGAGGTACTTTAATAATTAAATAATTACTAAGCCGGCAATGATTACAGTGGAGCAGGTTTCAGTGGTTTATCAGGTGCAAAGTTACTTCGGTTATTTCATGTTTAAAGTTAATGTTTCAGTAGATGAATCAATGTATGNAAAATCGCAATAATTATAGCAGTTTAATTCAGCGAGGTACTTTAATAATTAAATAATTACTAAGCCGGCAATGATGACAGTGGAGCAGGTTTCGGTGGTTTATCAGGTGCAAAGTTACTTCGGTTATTTCATGTTTAAAGTTAATGTTTCAGTAGATGAATCAATGTATGTAGATATTCTACCGGCTATTATGATGTCAAGATGCGTTATAACATATAGTGAGTTTTAAAAAATGATTTCGTATCACTAACCTACCATTATTTATTCTATGTGTTTACTTTTCAATATATAACGCGACACTACCAGAATCTAACGGGGTAATTCCCCACCTGTGTTTGTGATAAATACCTGCCGTGGAGTTTATCGTTTGATTAGAGTTGATCCAGCTGTTACAAAGGCCTTCCCGAGGTAAAAGCGAACCTCTGTTNCAGAATCTAACGGGGTAATTCCCCACCTGTGTTTGTGATAAATACCTGCCGTGGAGTTTATCGTTTGATTAGAGTTTATCCAGCTATTACAAAGACCTTCCCGAGGTAAAAGCGAACCTCTGTTTTTTTTTACGGAAGACTTTTCTTGGAGCTCAGTTCTCTAGTTGCTTGTGCATCCGCGGCAACCAAACAAGTGCGGTATAAAGCCGCCTTCACACTATCGACCTTGTTCCGTTCTGATTTACTACGATCTTACTTGTTGTTCCCGCACGTCGAACATATCTGCTGGCCGTGCGTGAACGCGTGATCAAGGCCAATGCATAAAGTGTACTGGCTTTCTATAGTCCGTTCATGGTTAGTTGCAACTTATATGAAGCTCTATCTTAAGACTATTCTTTCACCTCTCGTAAACAAAGTTCAAAAAATCTAGAAAATATTACACATAAGGGACAGCGCACCGCATTTGTACGCACTCAGTTTAATAACATTTTCCATGATAAGTATTATTTACTGGACATTACCGACACATTTATTTCCTCTCTGTTTTATTATCATTTTTTATAAATGAAATAATATGGCTGATATGTAAATTATATGTAAAAGTTCAAATCAACCAGAAATAACAGAGTTAAAAATCGCTTGTGATACATTACATATTTTGGAAATAACCAACCACGTCATACGTGGGGTGATTTTTTAAAGGCTTGATACAAAAAAGTGCGAAGATACTGAGAAAAGACTATATGTGGTGATCAATAACATGAATTCATCTGCGCATCAAATGCAGTGCATACTGTGAGACTATTCGGTCTGGGGTAAAATAAAAAAGCGAAATGCTTGACGCATTTTAAAATTACCCGCCCTGTGCTCGGTAAAGAATCAAAGTGGCGTGACCTACATACGGTCGTAGTAAAATTGCATTTTGTGCTTTACCCCGCCATTTATAAAATTTATTAATTAATTTATAAAGCTATACACTGTAAATTATTATTTCACAGCCTCCTTCTATCGTAAGTGAACCATGAACCAATATGCCTGAGAACTAGTTTGCCAGTGAATTGGTTATGTGTACAATTTAGCCTGTACCCAGTATTAACAATCGCATTGGTTCTGTGTTTGATTTAAAAATCGGTGGTTAACTAATTACTAATTAATGTAAATGTGGCGGCCGGAATGTGATGTAATAATATGTTGCGATAAGCACTTTTTAATAAACACGTCAAAAAACCACTAATGAGGCAAATTCAATCGACAGTTTCTCTGACGAGAAACGTTCTTTGTGTGACAGACTGCAAATGCTATGTGACGTATTTTTAGTAATAATAAGTACTTTTTTTTCAAATACGAAAAATAAAAAGTACGAAAAATGTTAGAGATCTTTGTAGTTTATATTAAAGGTAGAGAAATAATGTAAAATGGAACATTGAAGTGGTCTGCGTATTGTGCAGAAATAAGGCAAAAGTTATCTAGTTTTGTGACTTTTCTTCAAAAGTATTTCCAATTTTACATGCACAACAGATGTGATATACAACTGAAGCGTTAATCAGTAACCACAAGAAGTCAAATGGCTGATCTCTAATATATGAAAGCAGGCGTGATAACAATTTAAAATATGTACAATCATATAATATATTTCAGTTACATTTTCAATCCAAATACTAGACAAATAAGCGTTTCTAATATTTAGACTGGAACACTTAGCAAATTTACGTTAAGTTGTGAAAGGGATGCAATTTTAAACACTATTTTAGTGAGTGACGATATATGGGCGGCTCTTAACATAGAGGTTTTGGAGCCGGTGACGTTGAAACGAAACGAGTTGAGTATGGAGTAGTGTCAGAATGAAGGGGGGTGGGGGNGGAACACTTAGCAAATTTACGTTAAGTTGTGAAAGGGATGCAATTTTAAACACTATTTTAGTGAGTGACGATATATGGGCGGCTCTTAACATAGAGGTTTTGGAGCCGGTGACGTTGAAACGAAACGAGTTGAGTATGGAGTAGTGTCAGAATGAAGGGGAGGGGGGGCGGAATATCCCCGAGAAAACCCGCCAACCAGCGGCATCGTCTGACTCGATTTCCACATACGAAAATACGGGAGCGACNGGAATATCCCCGAGAAAACCCGCCAACCAGCGGCATCGTCTGACTCGATTTCCACATACGAAAATACGGGAGCGACCCTACCAGGAATCGAACCCGTTTTGTCTAGGTGGACTATTTTGATCTTTAATCTATTTTATTTAGACTGGAGGTACAGCAAAATAAAGCTTTGGGAATAAATTTTTCACTTACAATTTACATATGCTAGTGTTAAATTAAATTTTTACCCTAAACGTGGACGAATAATTTGATATATATATAAAATATTAATTATAACGTTATGTTATCGATTTATAATAAATTAGGTAAAACATATTTCATCAGGTTTTAAGTCTGTAGGCTGAAAACTCCACCCACAATATCAGTATTGAATACTACAACATAAAATTTTATACCATTATCTAAAACCAATCGAAAGAATTTTATATATGTATCTATGTTCAAGTTGAAAGGTAATTATTTCAAAAATGCGTAATAAATATTTAAGAAATTGTAAAATTCCAGAATTAGTTCGTGAATAAAATTTATCGGAATAAAACTCATCCCTAAATAATAAGACTTTTGTAAATAACCGCGTGGTTTGCTAAAGTAATAGAATAATTACATAACTACCATTATAACGGTTTCAATGCGTCCTCCTTCTACAGAATTAGAATACATATTGCTTGTTAACCATGGACATAATCCTCAAATCGGAGCACGAACTGCATATTTGTTTACAGTATTCTGGTCAGATTTAATAACCGGAAGTACTGTGGTTTAAACTTAAAAGCAGATTAAAGTCTGAATATCTCTCGGTGACTTTAAATCGTAGGTTAAAAACATTAGCAGTAACATCCCCGTCTGTGTTATTCATAGGCGCTGATAACGACAACCAGAAATCACACAAGAATATCAAGTTACGTGTTGCTGCCAATCGTCGTTGGACTCACCAATCTTCGAGTTAGGAAAATAAATGAATATTTCTCATTCTTTTCCTTTAGAGAGGCTTATGAAAGTTTTGGAATAAATGGGCGGGCAACCGGAAATGCATCTTTAAGGAATAGNTCTTTTCCTTTAGAGAGGCTTATGAAAGTTTTGGAATAAATGGGCGGGCAACCGGAAATGCATCTTTAAGGAATAGAACCGCCGATTCTTCAGCAAAAACCGTACTCACTGCTGTCATTCGGGACATAACCCATGAACCTCCCCGAAACGATTCAGACGAACTACAACATGGCAAAACAGACTTCGAGGNGTCATTCGGGACATAACCCATGAACCTCCCCGAAACGATTCAGACGAACTACAACATGGCAAAACAGACTTCGAGGACTGGAGAAACATTGCGTTAAAATATCAATTTTATTACTTCCTCCTTGAGCTCGAGTGTCTGCCCGAACAAACATATTAAATTCCTTTTGCGTTGACAGAAGTCTGCATTTTTTTTAAGATGTGCTTAACTGAGAAAAAGCAATAATGCACAACACTTGTCATCAGTTTTGTACAGAAATAATTTGTTGGAATGGTATATATGCGTAAGAGCATATGCATGAAAGCATTACTAATTATCACCTGTCACTAAAATTTCCGAAATGCCTTTGTTCTGGCGACAGTTAAGGTGCATGTGGCCGTTGCAAATATGCGTCACAAGGCGTTCGAAAGACGGAGAGATACTATTTTGCAAGCTGTGGTTTTTATTCCCAAGGAGCACGAACTAAAAGTACAAAATTGTGAACAAATTCAGCAGTAAAGAAAATATCATACAAAAATAGAAAGTGCATTGTTAAAAGCTAAGGAATAATAAATACAAACTTGCAAACACAATTGTGTGGGAACAATTTCAGCTATGTTCTTACTGCTGATTAATCATTCGTGATATAGTTTGAAACAAATATTAGCGGACCGAAATATTAAAGGTTATGACTTACTACCTCTACTTAAGTAACACGCTTTTCCAAGTAGCTCCAGAGGCAACAGCTATGAACGGTAAATTATCCTGGGAAGAAGANTCTACTTAAGTAACACGCTTTTCCAAGTAGCTCCAGAGGCAACAGCTATGAACGGTAAATTATCCTGGGAAGAAGAAATTCTTTACGGGGGAACAATAATTTTACCTGCTTCTCTAATACGAGTTCCTATGGTTTTAATCGGAAGACAGGAACTGAATTCTCGAGGAATAGTACAGACGAATTTATTCTGAGGACAGAAAGTTCATTCNTTTTAATCGGAAGACAGGAACTGAATTCTCGAGGAATAGTACAGACGAATTTATTCTGAGGACAGAAAGTTCATTCAAAATCAACACTCTTGAAAGAACTTTATTAACCGTTCGATCGTAGCTCAGACTTCAGCCTAAAGTGAGTGTTTCGAGATCAAGGTTTCGTTCGGCTTCACTTGGCGTCAGTTTAAAAAGTTTCTGTTTGAATCTAGAGTTTTCATAACGTACTTAATTTTATCAAACGGTTCTTTTTTCATACTCAAGCTGAGCTATGGTACTATATTACGTACCAACAGCCAGACGTGAAGAAATTAGACGTTTTCCGCCATGCATTGTGACTATATTACACAAGTAAAATTATGTAAGAAGTAAATTAGTCGTTCAGATAATCAACTCTATTTTCACCCATGCCTCACGTGTTGTACGCTGTGTGCGTAACAAGTATGACATTCCGCGTATGGTCTGTCCACGGTAAAGCGAGAATTTTTTGGAGGCAGTGCATTAAAATTTTTTTCTTGCTGATTGTTAATATAACAATTTCCATGTGCCTAATTAGCACAGTAAACGAGCCTACATTTCATAGCTCTCACATGTTCACGTCTGAGGCCACAACAAAATATAATTTTTTTGGGGTTGTTATACCTGTTGGACGCGAGGTAAGTCCTATGGGCGTTTGCCATGAAACAATTTGTTATTTTATAATTTTACCACAAACAGTTTTACTTGCAGACATTACCTGTTACTGCTTTCTCCTCAGATAAAATATGNTTATTTTATAATTTTACCACAAACAGTTTTACTTGCAGACATTACCTGTTACTGCTTTCTCCTCAGATAAAATATGTATTTGATCGCGCGGCTTTGGCAAAATTACATGACAAATTAAAAATGTTACTATTGTTGTAACGTACAAATATATTAACAACATTTTTGCACAGAACCTAACAAGTGTAACTAAAAGGTATTGTCTTAATTAATTTTAATGTGTATTTAGCAAAGGTAGTTAACAATAATTCAGGGACAGCTATAATTCAAAAACATGCAAGAGTGTCCTTATTTTTAGCAAGTTTTTAAAAGCGCACAAGAATTTCTCTCTGCCATTTTGTACATATCTTGAAGTAGCTATTGGAATCTTCTGTCAATAAGAATAATTTCATTTTTGTACATAAATTTTTATTGATGTTAAATTCCCAAAGTATTAAAATTGTAGCCTTGACATGTATTTACGCAAAAACTAGCGCAATTTTTTTTTTTTAGGAAAAAGTGATTACAGATAATGTCTAAAGGTTGAACAGTATATGGTAAAAATATAAAATACAAAGTGCTCACTTTACCGTGAACAGCTTTTATGGTAATGATGGCAAGGCTGAGAACAACGACCAGAATAAGTACAGTGGGGTGGGAAAAAATATGCGTGTTAAATTTATTAGAAAGCGGAGGGATAAGAAGGCATTGCGACATGACTGCAGGGAGGTTCCAGCACAGGCGCAAGACATCGCCTGATAGCGTCACGTATCCCGAGTCTAATCCTGTTAGGCGAAGTACCTTGCTGGGG
>NQII01002217.1:62871-98251 GCA_002778355.1 Clitarchus hookeri
GGGGGGGGGGGGCGAGCCCCCAGGACACGCCACCCGAGGACCGGCGTGATTGGTCTGGAGGCGGGCGTGCCACGGGGTGGCGTGGGGGAGATCTCTGCTTTTTGGCGGTCGCAGGGTCAAACAACGGGCCGACTGCCAGAGGGCGCCTGAGGCTCACCTCATGATGAAACTGGACCGCTTTGAGCCGCGCGGGACACAAGCCCTCCCGCCAAATGCTACTTCGTCATTTCCGACACACCATCTGAACTGTTTCACTCTACGCACGCGCTGAAAAATGCCTTCGCGGCTTCCTTTGAAAGGCAACGTGCATGCATATGCATACAAAATAAAAGTGAAAGCTAAAATATAAACATTTTCAGTAAGTGTTGATTTCTTCGTAACATGCCAAGTGGGGGCCGCGGTGGCTGAGCGGTTAGCCTACTCACCTCCCACCAAGGCTAACCGGGTACAATCCCTGGCCGGGTCCCTCCCGGATATTTAAATGTAGGAATCGATGCCGCTGGTCGGCGGGTTTTATCGGGGATCTCCAGTTTTCCCCTGGCCATTCCTTTCCTGCGCTGCCCCGTACTCGCCTCAGTAACTCTAATCGGCTCTCTAGATCTCGCTGTTAAGAACCGCCCAAATCTCTTCACTCACTCGCATGCCCAGTTCGACTCTGTTATGTATTATTAAATTATTTCGCGAAGAAAATTCACCGGTAAATAACGTATGAAATACGTTTTGACAGAGATCGTAGAGAGGTCTAATGTAGGTAAAATATTAAGGGCACTGCCTATCATAGCTGTATTCGTACGGAGTTAAATTGGGCAATCAATGTTAATTATATTCCTTCTCAATGCATAAATGTTAAATAAAACTGTTTCAAACAAATATTATATGCAACTTTATTACAGGATAACCCTACGACAAAAAATTTGAAAAGAATATGATTTATTAATTTTTCGTTTTTGTAAAATGTATATTTAAATGCTTAATACTTTAAGAAACCTATAAACATATTAAATTTATGTACGATATTTCCCTAATTGCTAGTAGTCATTAAAACAATGTCACGTAGAGTATTTTTGGTCACCTATAAAATTGGTGCTCTGAGTAAATTAAATTTAATATTGAGTACTCATTTTAACTCCTTGGAAACCAGTTTTGTATGCAGCCCCCGTTACTTCCTGAAAAACAATAGCTGGTGTATTCAAGAGCATAGAAAAGTCAAATTTCTTTAAGTTGTGTAACATTTAATCATTTTCAAATCCAAATTTTATAAAAAAAAATAACACAAAAATTTTATTTTACAAAATAGGGCAGGGGGGTATAAAATCCTGAAATCATAATATGATAATAAATAATTTTCGAGAAAAATCTGCGTGTAAGGTTAAATAGATTATGAAGATATGTATTCTAAATTCTACCTAAAATAAATGAATTCCTAAAGTAAGTTTTCAAAATATGCTACGCTAAATTTTTTGAGGGGTGATGCGACAAAAACAAACGATACCGAAATTACACGTGAACGTATCCTTGTTTCTGGTGACTATATATACGACACACATATATTATTTACTATGTAATCAGCTATTTCTGAACGGAAGAACATCCACTGCTGTGGCGTAGTCTATTGACCGACTTTAATATTTCGCAAGGTCTCCTCGGATACCCAGCTCTTGATTACGTCGAGTTCTATGCCTCGCCTTCATACGTCTCACGCAGGCCGGTGCTTACTGCGTGTGTGTGCACTCCGGGGAAATAACCAGGTGTCGCCACGCAGTCTAAAGAACGTTGTGATACGGCGGCGTGCCTTCCCGCGGTTCCCGAGCACAGAGCACAACTCCCAGCTTCCGCATCTCATACTCGCAGTTCGCTCACGCACGGTCAGTTCATTAGACGTCACAGGGAACACGACCCAGGGAGAACGGCCTATTAATGAAGTCTCCCAATCTTCTCCAGGGTGCAATATCTGCACGCACCCCTCCCCGCACTCCAAGAGTATGAAGTGACACAGGCGCTGCTTTGCCACCCCTCCCTCTAACCAACCCCATTCCCACAAGCCACGTCGCCATCCAACCCCTGCCTCCATCTTCCTTTACGGCTTTCCCGTATTTGCGAGACGTCGTTCGCCTACAAGCTCACTTAACCCCCTGGGGATAGCTGCCTTGAAGAGCGGGATGGAGGCGTGGTACACCTCGCTCCCACTTTAAGTGTCCGTGTTATCGTCTTGTCCGTCCTTTCATTCCCATTTCCCTCACCATTCCTTTTTTTTTCCCCAGCATCCTCAGTTTAATTGCGAGGACGAACGTTTCCGTGCTGTATCTGTCGTCCCCGGAATATTTGCGGAATTTCAGATTTTACGTCGTATCCTGCATTGGATTGTGCTTGCCGCTCACTTTGTCGTGGACCATAAATTGGCAAACCCGTGAGAAAGTTTGCCTTTTTTTTTGTGGTCTACAAAAAATAAATCTTCACGGGAGAAAAAAAAAGCCATCCGGAAACAAAACATAAATAGTGGAAATGAAGAAAGCTTACACTTTTTTTTTACAGACGAACTTCGGATACAGAAACGCAACACGAAATATCCTGAAAAACCGTTGCAAAATTTCATGTTGGTGGTTTAAATCACAATAAGAGTACAATTTATGCAGTCGTTATTTAAATTTAATACTCTCCGGAAAAGTGGTAAGAATTTACACTGTTTGAAAACCAAGTCATTTAAAGAACACACTCGCATCCGCAAACGTAGGTTATGCATGCAACATCGTGACGTATATAGTCCATTCACGGCTACTACGCACTTTTCTGAAGACCTACTTCCAGGACATTCCTCCGCCTCATACAAACAGAACTTAGGAAAGTACTCCAGAAGACCAAATCGCCGCATTCGTGCGCACTCAGTGTAATAACATTTTTTACAACGGTTAAGTCTTACTACGTATTACCAAACACACCTATATTCTTACTGTCTTCATCCATATTAATTACAAATGAAATATCCTGGTTTAAGGGTAAAATATAAATAAAAGTTCAATTTAACCATAAATCATGCACATTTATGGTAACAGAAGTATAAACGCTTGTAATACTTGACGTATTCAGGAAATAACCAAGCACGTCCTACATGGTGTGTTTTTTCAAACGTTTCATTCAAAAAGTGTGAATAAACCGCGAATAGATTATAAATACAAAACTAACATTTATACAATTACATTCCTCGTTCAATTGTTGACAATTACTGAGCACCAAATATTAACGAAGGAAAATTTGTCTCATATCAGAACTATACCGATAGTAGTGGTGTGTTAAATAATTACTCTGCCGCTTTATTAATATCTGCGCTATGCGAGTTTCTTCCACAAAATAAACATGTCTTATCAACGTCACTAAAGTGGTAGTTTCTCTTTATTCGCCATGGTGCTGTAATTTTCACATAATTACCCCATAATCATCTGATAGATGTTACCTATTCTTCAGGTTTAAACATACAGAATGTTCCGAAATTAAACCCGTGAACTGCGGGAGGAAAATAAAGTCGAAAATATACAGAACATCATATACCTTAACCGAATATTAAAGGAGATATGAACCAGTGAATATTGGGTTTTGAAACCGTATTTTTTTTTTGCCGAATGCCTTGTACAACGCCTATAAAGTCCCGCAGCAAAATGGATACTTACGCTTCCCATGTTGCAGGGACACATGCGTAATGCTGGCCGTCCTCGGTCCGTGCGCACTGTTCGGCTTGAGGAAGTGATACCTCAGCACATCAACGACATGCCCTCCACTAGTACACGCTCCATAGCGCGCCAAATGGGAGTGTCTCATTCAACCGTGTGGGACTTACTGTGGGTAAATCCCCGCCATCCCTACAGCTGGCAGAAAGTACAAAGCATTCTGCGAAAATATGTTTCAAACCTCAATTTTCACTGCTTCATATCTTCTTCAATATTCTGTTTAGGTATTTGGGGCCCCAGTGTATTTTAGACTTTATTTTACACAACGAATCCCCTTTCGCAGTTTGGGTGTTTAATTTNGACTTTATTTTACACAACGAATCCCCTTTCGCAGTTTGGGTGTTTAATTTGGAAACATCCTGTATGCCTTTGAAACATCTAGCGGTTCCTATGGCCAAATATTCCCACCGCTTTACTGCCTCTCAGAAAATTATTACGTATTTAAACATTTAGTCCCGCCAATACAATGCTGTTTTGTAGAAAAATGTTTCTATGCTGTAATAAATAAAAACTGCCCAGGGTAGACGCTAATTACCTCGCTTGCTAAGGGGATTATAAATTCATACTCCTGCAAATAGTATTGCACGAGGATGATCCGCCTATTATAAGGCAAAGNCTTGCTAAGGGGATTATAAATTCATACTCCTGCAAATAGTATTGCACGAGGATGATCCGCCTATTATAAGGCAAATAAGTGATTGCAGTGGAAGTCTCATTTCATGCGTGATAAATGGGCCTCGAGAAGGAGGAAACGTTTATCGAATGGGAATGTTAGCGTTTGGGTGTGTGGCAAAGACAATAGTGATAATGACGCACCCTAATTCACAGGTGTATCGGGTATTAAGATCATATAGGATTTTGCCAGTAGCGACAAAAAATTTCAGTTTACAGAAATGTCTCGTTCAAGTTGTCGACGGAAGACGACGCGGACCTACAGTTAGCTCTGGCGTTAGACATTAACATTTTACGACATATTCTGTTATACACGCAGTGAGATGTGACATAGCTTTGGTAGTCACCGTGTATTTTGACTTTTTAAATCAAACATTAAAAAAATAATCTCATGTGTGACATGTTTAGATATTTCCTGAATATGTCAAGTGTCGCAATCATCTTATACTTCTATCAAAATAGAAGTCTTACTTTTTGTTTAGTTTAAATTTTAACTTATATTTCATCCCAAAATTAAAATATATTATTTATATTTGATAATGAATAAAACCAACAGAAAACAAGCGTGTTTGTAACGCCTAGTAGGAAATTGTTCTTATGCAAAATAGTATCAAAGCGAGTGCACACAAATGTGGTTCGTTGTCCATTAGTGTCATTTTCTACACACAGTTAAGCTTTGTTTGTATGATGCATAAGAATAGCCTGGAAGTGGAACTTCGCAGGGCATCAGAAAAGTTGGAAGAATCGTGAATGGACTGTATGGACCAAGGTTTGATCGGCGTACGAGGGCCTCTGTCACATATTGGAAGGGCAGTACCAGATTACTTTTGTCTCTGTTCAACTTCTGTGTTATCTGAATGTGCCTGTGCTGCTTGAGTGTATCTGAATCCTTTGTTGTCGTGACCTTCACGCAGGTTGCACTACTAGAGGTAACAGGCACTGGTGTAAGGGTGCCGTTACTGACTTCGAAGCCGAATATCTTCCTGCGTGATGGAAAGTGAGACGCAGTTATTACAGGCCAACACATGTCATTTACAACGTAGAGAACCTAATTATATGATCACACGGAGTGGAGTGGCTCACAAGAGGTTTCTGCTCACTTATGATCACGAAGACACCCTGTTGCAGTAGGTGGAAAGAGAAAAATATTGGACTGGAAACGTGTATCTAATTACACGAACCTCGTTTCTTGCTGTACGAAAATGACTCTAGACGTCGTGTTATCTTAGTTATTAGAAAGTCTGCAATGAGGGCTGCGCGAAAGGCGTAGTTCAAACCAGTTGTGGTGGATGAGGTTCTGGCGGTTTTTAACTAAGCGAAAATTGTTCTTTGGTTGAGGTTAAAATGATTACACTGAGCTGCTAAACAACGGAATTTTGATTCTTTTCGAAGCGCCTTTAACAAGAACATAACGTACGTATCCAACCATTTTAAGAGAAACATTCACACTTTCTATGGCTACAGATGTGGGTGACTGGAATGATGAACACTGAAGAGCATATACGCATCGGGAATGCCCTGCAAAATCCCAAGATGTGCGACATGAGATAACGGATAAAACGCCAAGGACGACCTCACGAAATATGGCCAAACTGCGCAATTCTTTTAAGCATGTGTGGTTGAACTGTCTCCTACATCCGGACACGTATCCAGTTAATGCCAAATCAGATCGCAGTTGTACGTGCTCAAGTCTTAGTAATAGGGCCTACTGGCCCTACATTTCAGTCACGCGTTACTAACGTTTCACCGATGAGTTAACGTACCATTACATTTAGAATTATTTTACTTTATTTTGATCTTCTTTTCTATTATTTAAGTTTTATTTCTTTTGGCTCGTTGAGGGTAAAAGTTTAGTGTGCAACGAAAGTTGCGCGTGCATAGTGTAACGAAATTCAACTGTGAACGCGGTAGAGGTATGACCCAACGCGCATGTGCGTAACGTCTAGCTATATGCAAACGCAAAGTACACAACATAGCACGTGGTTATATTTAAAACCGATAGAAAATCAGTTCATGTAATCAGCAATTTGAAAAACATTTCATTTGTATAGTTTGAATTCAATTATGATATGGGACAAGATCGGAATGAATATAAGCGTGAAATGGTAACATAGGTAAAAACAATTACGCCAAATGACTATAACTTCTAACGCGCGTACATCAGTACACGCACACATTTTCTGAAGTGTTAAATAATTGGTACTTCTTGTATGTACTCTACCTGGATATCCTCCAATTTGAACCATATGTTCATAATTTTAGGTGTTTTATACAAAAGAGTTTTTTGAAGTATTTCCTCAGATATACCCTGAAAATTACAGTAGTTTATAGTTTTCTCTTTTGAACTGGTGCTATACTTTCTTACAATTTATGGCGAAACGGGAATTATTTTTGTACCGAGTAAATTAATTGATTTGACAAACGCAGTGTCTTATAATTATCGTTTATCCGTACCCGGAGACAGAATAATGTGATGTTTACAAGTGTACACTACGTTTTAAAACAGTGCATTTTCTTATCCTTGATAGATTTTCAAACATTTGGGTGAAAATTACATCACACACTACTTGACAACGAGGCTTTTGTATATTCAACCTTCAACCACTATTTTAACCATCTTCAAAATTGGCGGGCGCATGTATTTATGTGGTGGTTGCTGAGTCACAGAAATAGCCGTGTTTCCTCGAAGTATGCTAGTAATCTTGAAAGTCATCACTTAATATCAGTGCTGAGAGCATTATTCTGTGAATAATGTATGTTAAATGGAAAAAATGTTTTATGATTTGCAAGCAGATATAGGCAATATTCAGCATAATAATTATTTTTAAAAGTATTTTGTTCCTATAAACTCAGTCAATTTTATTTATTCAAAAGTGTATTTGGTTGCAAAATTTTATATGACAAGAAATAAAAAAATTAATGTAATTGTTTAAAATTAAAATTCTACTCGATTCACGGGATATTTTTCTTCATATAGCAGCAAAGCTCGTATATTATTGTGCACCTTGTCCATTAACAGGCACACATCAATTTCCTCCAATGTGGCGTGAAAGTGATGTTAATAATATAGGCTACTAGCGAACCGGCCCGGCGTCGCTCGGCAACAATTTAGTTTTTATAGCGATACTTTGCAAGACAAAAATGGTTACTGTGGGTCATCCTTAAAAGATAAACATATACTTTGCGGACTTTTCCGTAGATTCTTTTGAGAGCTACAATTCTGTACAAAATTAATTTCATGTATCAATTGTGGTTAAGTCAGCGCAAGACACGTAAGCGCCTTAAAAGCGGGTTTTCACGACATGATTACAAACGGTTCGACATTTCTCTACTATTCTTACATTACATATAAATATATTACACACAGAAATATTCCTCGAGAAATTATCTAAATGATGTTGAAAATTGTATTAAAATCCATAGAGTTATTTAGAATTACTAAGTGAATACACAGACAGACGCGGATAAGAGACTTTGTTCTATACTATTTAGAGAAGAGATATTTCATTCACGGTTGCTTCCAACTTTTCTGATGCCCTGCTAAAGTTCTACTTTCAGCATATTCCACCGCCACATGAAAACAAAGCTTAACCGAGTCCAGAAAATTACACCAAAAGGACAACGCACAGAATTCGTGCGCACTCGGTGAAATAATATTTCGCTTAAGGACTATTTGTTACCAAGCATTACCAACACACCTATCTACTCTTTGTTATTATTCATACTATTTTTTAAGAAATAATATAATTTATAGATATAATATAAGTAAAAATTCAACTTCACCAAAAACAATGTACTTTTATGTAAACACAAGTATGAAATGCTTATGATACATGGCCTTATCAGGGTACAGTTAAACATGTAATTAGTAGGGAGATTTTTTTAAAGGTTTTATTCAAAAAGTATGAGAAAAACCACCAATATACTATAATAGCAGTTAACAAAGGATTATTGAATCACCTTCTTTTGATATACGGTATCTACTTCCTAGTCATTTTGTAATATTCTGTCCTGTAACACTGTCAGAACCCTATGTATTTACTAATACTTTGGATGAGTGCAACTTTATAATTATTAAACTTTGTCAGTATTTAACTTACTTGTTAATTTACCTTATTTTCATTAAGCAGCATAAACCAAATGAGGTAAATATAGCGTCCACGTATTACCACATTAATATGTTAAATACGCTAATGTCTTTAAAAGCATAATAAATCAATGTCAGTGCTGGTTCTGATAGGAAACGTCTGTCAACTGGGGTTACTTTGTACCTGCTGGGGAAATGTAAACTACTGAAAATGTTTGTGTTGGTGTCATTTCTTAAAAGAGCAGAAATATTTACCTGGGAAGATAACGTTCAAAATTTAAAATATACAGATACAGTTTACTATCTCTTTGTCAAATGACATCGAAACAGAAATTCTCAGTGTGTCGAAGTTATCCCAGAAGATATAAAGTAACTCAGGTTTTCGGTATAAAGACGTGTATTCTGTAATTTGTTGCAAACTTAACTGTAGATTATATCAGTGTTTATGTTTCAATACATTTGTTTTTGCATAGGGTTAATTTTACAAACTTGGTTAAATAAGTGTTCAGTTATTTCATGGACCATTTTCGTTAAACAAACTATGAACACTTTTATCTTGGAATGCGTACAAAAAATTAATTTGTGGTAATAACTTAATTAAATCAAAAACATTATTTATTTTCAGTAAATGTGTTTACCTACCACAGCGTGTTTCAAAAAACTACAAATAAACCACGGTAAGTATTTTTCCTGTGTCCTGTGTTTAACATAGAGGGAACTTGGGGTTAATTTCACATGTCAGTTGCGCTGTAACCATCTCTGTGTCCCAACAATAAATCATTTTTCATCTGACAGAATTGTCTCCACGAAGCTTCGACTGTTTATACTCTGCCTAAGCTACGAAGGCCACTTTTGACAGTTCTGTAGTAGGTAGAACATAACATTCTCTGAAGAGGACAGGGTTCGTCACGATCGTTTTGTGCCAAATAGACAAAACAAAGACGAGCAGTATGGCTTTCATGTGTCAGGACAGCTAACGTGATAGTATATGTGGACAAAACAACACTGTGATACCTTATAACTGTAAAATGTGGCCTCCGTAACTGAGACAGTGTAGGAATATTTACGTAAGTGATTTGATACTCACTCACTTCCAACGACTAAATTGTAAAGTTGAAAATATATAATCAAGCTACAAATTTTTTCCCCGCGAAAAAAAAAAGCTGTTTTTATCAATACAAAACCAAATTTAAATAAACGTGACATCGTCGTTGAAACATGTGAATTTGACTGTTGTATTGGCAGTTCTTGAGCCAAGACAGGGGCCGCGGTGGTGCAGTGGTTAGGCTAATAGTCTCCTATTTAAGCGAACCGGATTCGATTTCCCGGCGGGAACGCTCCCGGATTTTCGCAAGTGGAAATCATGCCGGACGATGCCGCTGGTCGGCGGGTTTTCTCGGGGATATTCCGTTTCCCCCGCCCCTTCATTCCAGCGCTGTTCCATACTCACCTCGCTTCACCTTCATTGGCTCTCAAGACTTCGATGTTGAGAGCCACCCAAATCTCTCCAGTCCACCTGAGACAAGACGAGAATCAGTCTACCTCGTCGTGGTTTTAACAACGAAATCAGCTGCAGGTTTAAACGTGATAGTTCGTCAAAGCATCGGCCGTCTATCGCTCCAAGAGAGTGAGCTAGAGAGAGAGAGACAGACAGACAGACACGTTTAGTGTGAAAGAGGGGGACAGACAGAGATAGAGAGAGAGAGAGAGAGAGAGAGAGAGAGAGAGAGAAAGAGTTCACTTCCGCGCGAAGGCGTCAAAGTTAGTGTCCCGAAATTCTGCCGTTAAACGGGCATGGCGGAGGAGGCGTGCTCGCCAACTTGCACGCAGCCGGCTAACCCCTGATTCCTCGCGAGATTTTCAGCAGAGAAGCTGGACGCCTGGAGTTTACACGCGGCTCCCTAGGCCGGCCAACTCCCAGACAACTCGACCCCACTGCGACAGATGGCCACCACCCTCCCCTCCCCCGTCCAACAAGCTAACACGTCTACTGCTGATCCACTTACATCATTACCTGCTGCGTGCCCATCCAAATGTTCAGGTGCGACGCACAGTCTCGCCATGGTACGCGGGGCATCATAACGGACCTCTATAGGCTGTTCAAGGTAAAGTGAGCACTTTTGAGGACCTAGTTAATTTTTCACCTTAAGGCCACTTGTTATCCTTCCGCCACTATTTTCAAATAAATATTGTCATGTAAGTAATAAACACAGCGTATATATTTTACTGCACTCTGAAGTTAACGCCTTAGGCTACAATAAAATACATTTATTGCCTATTATTCCGAATGAGAGGGATTCGAAAAGTTCTCACTTTACCGTTAATAGCCTATAGAAGGCTGTTCACAGGTAAACTGAACGCACTCGAAAGCCCTGCTTGATATAAACGTGTACGCACATTGGGCATTCTTCCACCATATGTTGAATCCACTGGCCTCGAGAAATTTCTTATATATATCATCCGAAATCACAGGAGTGCATTGCACTCTGGCACTGTTGCCCAAGAAAAAGTTACATTAAATTATTGCTTATCTGCAAACGTTTTCATCTAGTAATGATTGGTGTCAAAATCAATAAAAGAGTTTGGTTTAAATTTTACTGTCTGATTCGGTGCTATATTTCGTTTTATTTACCCAGTCTTATCTGGATCTGATCTTTTGTCCACAAAGATTCTCAGTGTACAGCGCCTCATTATTTGTTTTTTTTTCAGACTTGGGATGGAAAAATTATTTATATAAAAAACTATTTAAGACTGGTGATTCGGAAAATTCCATCTCTAGCGCAGCTGACAGAACTCTAACAAATTTTTCGCAAATTTACCACATTATTGTATGCATATACGTATTGAGAAAAAAACTATTTTTAAAGCTATTTTTATATACATCTATAACAGATTTCCTACATTGGTTGAAGAAAAAATTCTAATGCGTAGTGTATTGCATAACTTAGGAGATCAGCTCAACTATATCTTCAAATTGGCATGTGTTAAATACACCATTACAGTTTAGGAAGTTTACGTAAATAATTTTTTCCCAGCGAGGGATCGAGTTAATCACCTTCCATACGTTGACGCAGGACCAAAAATGGACGGTGTAGTCACGTGTAAACCCGCTCGCTGGAATGGTACGATTTTCGCAGTGAGTTTGGGAAATGGAAGAAACAATTAAACGCTCCCCTGTTTTAATTTTAGCGGAATGGGTTCTGGAGAGCGCGAACCAGTTGGTTTGGCGGCGTAATTGAACCAGCCGTGCCGCAGCGTAACTACCGCGTCGAGCTGCGGCGCGTTGCGATGCGGTGCCATCTGCGGTTTGAAGGTAGTTAGTTCCCTGCAGGTTACCAACACCCAGCGGCGAGTAGATGCCGCGTAGCCGCTGCGCCGCGCTGCCACTGTGCGACCGCGGAATAACTAACAGTGCAGGGGTGAAACAGCCGCTTATCCCACCAACTCCAGCCGCACGAGGGCCGCGGTGGCACAGCGGATAGAGCTCTCGCCTTCCACCCAGGCGAGCCGGGTTTGAATCCCGGCGGGGTCGCTCCCGGATTTTCGCACGTGGGAACCGTGTCGGACGATGCCGTTGGTCGGCGGGTTTTCTCGAGGATGTGCCGTATTCCCCCGCCCTTGCATGCCGGCGCCGCTCCATACTCACCTCGCTTCACCCTCGGCGCCTATCAAGACGTCGCTGTTAAAGCTCCCACCTATAGTCTATTCAAGGTTTCTTCACACTTTTCGAATCAAACCTTTGAAAAATCACCCCATGTATGACGTGTTTGGTCGTTTCATATATTTGTCATGTATCACATGCGTTTTATAATTCTGTTAATATGAAAGTGTTATTTTTTGTTAAGTCAATTTTTTTTTGTGTTTTGTTTATAAATTATAATATTTAATTTCTTATTATTATGAATAAAACCAGTGAGAAAATGTGTATGTAGGTAATACCTATTAAGAGATAGTACACATGCAACACATTATTAAATTGAGTGCATATGAATGCGGTGCGTTGTCCCTTTGGTATAATTTCTTAGAATTGATTAAGCTTTGTTTGCGAGAGGCGGAGGAACAGTCTAAAAGTATAACCTTAGCAGGGCTTCAGAAAAGTTTGAAGTTTCCGTGAATGGACTATACCTGGAGTTATTTTTGGCGTTTGAGGGCGAGAAGCATGGAAGCGATTCGGTCGACATTGCCACGCTCATCAAGTGCCCCATCGGCGTTACGCGCAAAATACAGTTAGTGTAATACAGACACTCTACAACACAGTTAGCGCAGCAGGTAGACAGGAGTCTTAACCATTCAGCTTATATTCTAAAGTATTAAGCACTGAATTTGAGATGTTAATGATAATGAAACAAATTTGTAAAAAATACTTCTTGGTATATTGGAAGGGGGCGTGGGGTATTAATTTGTGAGTACAAACCACCCCAGAAACTATTATAGGGTCTTCAACAAGTCGTCTTATATTTATTCTAGTGGTCGCGGTTGTGTAGTGGTTAGACTACTCGCCTCTCACCTAGGTGAGCCGTGTTCATTCCCGGCGGGGTTGTTCTCGGATTTTTGCAGATGGGAATCGTGCCGGACGATGCCGCTGGTCAGCGGGTTTTCTCGGGAATTTTCCGTTTCTCCCGCCTCTGCATTCCGGCGCTGCTCCATACTCACCCTCGCTTCACCCTCATCTGCTCTCAAGACATCGATGTTATGAGCCACCCAAATTTCTTCACACCTTTCACTTACTCTACGGCATATGTATTCTGCATTTTAAATATTCTAACTATTCCACGTGACAGAGTTATTTTCCAGGCGGCAAGAACGAGGAATCAAACAAAATTTGGCAACGTGTCCATAAGGTGGGTTTACTCCTCACTGAGTCCGCAAACTAGTCTCTACTACGGCAGACAAGTTTCATTTCCTCGTTATATGAAAACTTGTTAAAGTGTAGAATGTGCAACAATTATTCGCCAAATTTTTAACTTTCCCTGTATATTTAACTACTTGTTTCCCAGTTGGCAAAGAGAAGAAAAGTTTTGTCAACATCCGAGGCTTGACTGTTTTTTGAATACTTCATCAAATCCAGGATTTCTGTTAAACCTTCTCATTTAAACACAGTAAATATAAATTTGCCCATTTTTAAACACAGTAAACTGAATAGCAGGTGCAAAAATAACGGAATTCTTGATGTGATAAGTTGGATGTATCAGCAAAACCAAGGCAGTGAAAAGAAGAAAAGTTAAAATTAAATTAATTACTAATTTTGTGGAATGAAGAGTATTTAAATTTGTATCCAACTTTAAATACATCGGAACTATTAAGTAGTTAAAATATTGTTGCTCTTTTACAATGACTGTTCAATTTAACGCATCGCAGATTAAAAAGTTACATTAAAGTACTTCATAATATCTGCATAATAACCACATAAACCAAATTGATACAAATTTTCCTTACAAGTGGATGGGATGGAGTAATCAAAAATTGTTATAACAATTTGCAGTAATTTTGGCACATTACTTGTCTTACTATCGTATCTGCAGTTGACAATAACTCAGCATATTTCACTTCCTGTGTGCAGGGACTGAGCCCATTAAAATCTTTTTCCTAACACAGAAATCTCGTCGGTAACCAACACACGTTAACTTCACCGTCGACAATAAACTGAGCGTAAATTTATAAAATTTTCGTTTTTTAACCGGAATACAAAAATTACACGTCTCAAACTTAACTACTTTTTCGCTGCATTTGATTCGACGTAGAAGAATACATAACGTTATTTCAGAATCAACTTTGTATAGGGTATTTTTTAATGTATTGCTTTTAAGTGGTACCGAGTTTATAAATACGTACGTATATACATATTCATTATTGAGGAAGGTAATGCCAAAATTTTAGTGGGTTGCGTTTTTCGAATATTGTACCTAATTGTCAATATAAGTTAAGTATGTTATTAGCAATACTATTACAATTCAAACACCTTTACCATCTATTTAACCTATCATGAAACTACTGACGCCTTTGTATGCTTGTTTCAGCTTCAACGAGCTCACATTCTGTACTCTTGATGGAACTAAGTAGCTGTCGATAATCAACCTGCATGCTAGCTGGCTTCACCTGAGGAGCGGTAATGTACTTGTCACTCGCGCTCCAGGTTGACAGCATCACAGGGGGTTCGCAGAGTTCCGCGAACTTAGTTGGGAAGTAGTTCCAGCTGTGAGCAGCGCCGTAGCGGGACGTCTATTCTCCTCCGCCGGGAGCGGCTCGAGCATGAAATTAAGCGCACTACAGGCGACATCTTGCCTGCGACTTGAAAATGCTAAAGCAATCAGTTGTTGTCGGGGAAACTGTGTATACAGGCTTCACTCACACGTCTCAGCTACAGCAAACGCAAATGTGCGCATGGAATTTTATTTTATAGGAAAATACTTATTTCACAAAAAAACAAACGTTATTCGTATTTTTTATAAGGCCATTTAAACAAAAATTGTTAAAGAGTGCTGAGTATAAAATATTTACCGTATTTGTAAAAATTACTTTTTTGCCTAAGAATTGAATTAACTTTTCAGAAATGTTCGTTATTACGGTTGTATCCGTTCTCCCGGATATATTTGTATGCACGTGTGTGTCTTATCGAAAATATTTAGACCGGTATATCTAAACGGGCGCAATACGTAACCCATAAATGGCAGAAGTTCTCAAACATTTTCATTTAATTTATTTCCTCACCTCCTTTCAGCACAACTACCTTAAGAAACCTCTAGAAACAAGAAGACATAATTTCACAAAACTTCTCCGTTGCCAGTAGTAACGGTGGGTTGAGCACGCTAAGGTTCTATTCCAAAAAAAAACTACTTCATTGTTAATACTGTAAAAAAAAGAAAATATTGAAGCAATACCTGCAATAAGTGCTTACTACTGTATCTTATTCTACTTAAATATTCCTTTATATCTCGCAGATAAATATTATATTAGGGGTTTTCTGAAATTCAGCGTAAGGTTAAACAGTAAAGACCAGTGAAATTTGCTCTATTTTTATTCGTACAATGTTAATACAACCGGCTACTCCTAATCACATGATGCAGCTACACATGAATGAATAAACAAGTAAACTAACTCAGACATTCATTTTTTTCAAATCTGTTGACTGACTTACACTAAAGAAAACGAAAGTATTTTATTTGATAAATACAGAGAATAAATATTAATTCTACCAGCAAACTTTTAGGATGTGTCACTGTAAAGGAATATTGAGAGAAATCAGTCTAGGACTTTTGGTATAATTATGTTCCTAAGTGATACACATTTAGGGAAATACGCAGGTGAAAATTGTCGTTAAATTTCGTCATTGAATAGAAAAAATGTATTGCTCTAATTTAAGTGGGAAATTCAAAGGTTCCGTAACACTTATGAATAAATGTACAACAGAATATATTCACATAACAGAGTTAAGAGTGAATGTCATTTTAGTGGAACATCAGACAACCATTTTGTTCCAAAACAGCACACAAACAATGGAGCGGCTTTTGATGGTCATTAACTATAAGAGTTTCTGTTTCCCGGACTTAATGACTTATGATAAATATACCAATTTTTCGAAACAAGGGACGTTCCGTTTCTTTAGCAGACCTGAAAGCATACATTTTTTTTTACACAATTGAAAATCCTACAAAAATACAACATATTATATTTGGGTAAATACGCAGTGATCCGTTCCGCAATATGCATAGACAGTATAATATCGTGTTAAACAACAAGAATGATACTACATTTGCATTAAGTATTTATTATTTTATTATTTATTTAATACCTCATATATATAAGGCTAACTCACCAATCTCTAAAATTATTAAAAATGATTTCGAAATGCTGATCTTAGGATATATTGACCGAAAATTAGAGAAACAGCTATATGGAGAAGTATTATATTTTAAATTGTACAAATGGTTACGTCAGACTACGTGAATAACATAATATATCTCATCATAGAAATAAATAATATCCACAGCAGAAGTGGAAGTCAAGTAAGTTGCGCTTCAGATGGTTTTGAGCAGTTTTTTTTTACGGGGAGTTGTAGAGACTAAATAAGAAGTTAAAGTGACAGAGAAAAGGGAGTATATTAGAGTGGTACAACTCGTTTGGTATTCCCAAATTTGACACTGTATGCTGCCACTTTAAAGCTACGTATATAATTGTTCTTATACTTAACCAACGTTGATTGGAACCAGCATAATTAGTTATCAGAATCTCGGTGGCAAAATTCTTAAACTATAACTATTGAAACTATAAGAGAACAATTCTGTGGTATTCAAGGCCATGTACTGAAGGCAAGTGGGCGGAGAGATAAACGCTTTGCAAAAAGGAACGTAATATAATCTCTACTAAACAGGTCTCTATCAAATGTATGTTTTGAAATTTTATGCATGCAAACACAAAATAAGATATTTTCAATAACTGGCCATAAAGAACAATTTGTTTACGAGGCCAAAAAATATGTGAACGTACAATTATTATTCTGGAGAGACCATCCCGTAAAGACTAGGCATGGATTGGTTTTCACATTAAAATTTGGGACTACAAACAAATTATTTAGTGTGCGGTAAAAATGCAAAAGCCATACTACAATTTTGTATGTCTTATGTAATTACCGCCACTAATAATATGATTATGATTCCCCTAATTAACGCTTTGCTATGGAATCATGAGCATCTTGATAAGGGACATAAACAGATTATTACGTAACGAAACAGTTACAAGATGTTTAAAACGCTTGCCATCTGCGTGTGACTATCGTCAGCGAATTAAAAACAAGATATGTCTAACACAATTCATTAAGTCTTACTGGCATTATTTACGTGGTATAGTCAAATTGTGGTTTCCAAGTAATCCATTTAACTTACCGGAACTAAATAGCAGTGTGCATGTAGTGACTTAGTGGAGCCTCAAATACATAATTGAAGAACAAATGCTGACGAATTAGCACAAAAGCTGCACTTTCAAAGAAGACAGCAGCATAGTATGCAATATTAATTAGAGTTTATCAAGTACATAGCAACATAAACCCTCTCAAAGAATTATTTTCACGGCAGGCAATAGTTTAAATACACAAACTTTCTTCAGTTTAGGATTGTGATCGTGCGTAGCAAATTGTCGTCTTTATTAAAAATAATTTTAAAATAAAATCCCCTTACGCATTTATTAAAAAAAAGATTGTTTTCCATATAAACAAGGAGTTACTGATATTACTAATGAGCATACATTCCTCAACACGGATGCAATTAATTTTTTAATAATTTCTTAATATTTGAGTTAGTGGGAAGGACTTGACTTCTCTTTGAAAGCAATGACTTTAGAAAAGGAACCAGAAACTTATGCAAGAGTAGTGAGACAATTACAAATACACACAGGACTTACGGGACTTTAACCCAGAAAACCTCGTACCATAAGCTAGCGAGCAATCCATTGCATTACGGAGGTTGGATTCGGAGCTTCAACTTGTTATTTAAACGGTCTAATGTTTCAAATGATAAAGTTTACAAAACTTAAATATTTAAAGGGCTTTAATTTAGAAAATAAGTAACAAAGCCTCATAAAACATGTGAGTTTAAAGTGTATAGACGTGCATTGAGCGAGTTTGATATCCTTATTTATAACATTTCGTGATGTGGACACGAATTGGGGGTAATATTATGCGAGTTCGAGCCCTCGAAAATGGTACGGTAAACCCGCTCATAAAATGCACTTTGGTCGCTCAAACCACATTTGGTCGTTAGCGTACACGAAAACGCTGACCGCCCGACGTACTAATAGCAGTGACCGAGTGTGTTGTCCAGTTCCCCGCTCTCTCACGCTCTCCCTGACTGCGGCGGTGTTGCCACACATCGTTGACACAACCACACAGGAAATGCACGTGAGTATCGTGTATTCACTTCAGTCGTGAGTGGATAGTTTTTTACGTGTTAACGTGACCGTAGGCAATGGAATCCGATAATAGTGGAGACGTTTCCAGGAAGATAACGGGAGGGACGTGTGAAGTAGACGTGACCAGAAAAAGGGGACGAAATGAAGTACGGGATAAATTTGCATTAATTGGAGATGCTACGTCGAAACACCTTGTTGGTTTCGTTCAGTGGTGTCTCAATCGTATGGCTGTGCGTCGATTCAATGCGGGTTCTGGGACAACACATTCAAAGCTTCACTTTTGCCGTGAACAAAACGCAGCAGGTGATGCCTCTGCTCGTGTGCCTGTTTCTGTGAGATGCAGCGTAACGGAGAAATGCGTCATGATGTGTGGAAAAGACCTACGACCACTTGCCATATGTTGATGGTGACGGTTTATGGAACTTGCACAAGAACCTATTAGTCTTATGGACAAGTTTCCGCAGCACTGTCGCACGGCATTTTGGGGACATTGCAAGGCACTGAAGCGCCGAGATATTTCCCAACGTACAATCTGCTGTGTAACATAGGGCTTTGCAAAGACGATGGACTTGTGTACCGATGATTTTAAGAAAATGCATTACTTGACGGCTAATACCCATTTTAATGATAAATAATGACGACTGATAAACAACATACTGATGATGACTATGTTCCCCAGTGTTCGGAAGAGTGGAAACAACATCCGCGCGAAACCATTTGACGGAACTTGGAATCGTTGCAGAACGTGACATGTGTATCCGATCAAGGATCAAACTTAAATAAGGCGCTGAACGTCTACGCGAGGTAAGAGTGTGAAAATCACTGCATCAACACAGCCCTGCGGCACACCCTAGATGACGAGTAGCAGCAAGATTACATCCATTCCATGCTGTGAACTATGAATGCTGCCAAGGATATTGCTGCGTATTTCAAAAGATCTGGACGTGTGAACAAGTTAGCCCGGACTGTTCTTCAAGTCGTGGAAACACGATGGAACAGTAAGTACGTAATGCTTGAGTCAGTTCACTCGCAGATAGGCGATATACGTCAGATTCCTCGTGATGTGGGTGCTTCAGACAAACTTACAGATTATACCGATACTTAAACAGCTGAGTTGTTGTCCTTCCTCGGGTTTTTCAAAGTAGCTACAGACGCCCTGGAAACGGAAAAGGAACCAACCCTTCAGCTGGTGTTGCTGTGGTTATACAAATTCAAATCCCATTGCACACCACTTATCAGTAACATTGAAGTGTTACGTAGCAGGAGGAACTATATATATCCGCCTTAAGGCTCCACCTTACACGCCATACTAGTGTTATTGGTTTCGTGTTCATTTAAGTTGTCGTTAGTATGCAAATATAAATCATCCCGGTTCGTACTACAGAAACATCTACTTAATTTTCAGGAAATCAAAGCATTGAATAACAGAGCACAGCTGAATCTGGCTTCGAAGTGGGAGGTACATTCATTATATATTTTTGCAACATTCGTGTGGTCGTCTTTCTGACGATTATCGGTGATTCCGGAAGACGACCGAACTCAAACCCACAACACAAGGAGGACGAGAGGTGCTCAACGTGCTACCTTCACCACCTAAACAAAGAAGTATGTTTACCGAGAGGAAGATCGATGAGGTTCCTTGCGTGCTAGATGCTGAGGTGAATACATATCTCGAGCAGAGCAATGTCGGAAACGACGACAAACTTTTGACAAGGTGGAAAGAACGAGAGAGTACATTTCCCCACTTCTCTCAGCCAGCACGCAGGAGTAGTGTGGAATGGAGGCTTCTAAGACAGCGTCATGACAGGGATTCGGGATTCGACCTTGAGAAGCTTGGTAAGGAAACGACAAACTTCATGCGTTTGCATTCCACTTCGACCGCGGCCATCTTGTCTTAGAAGCCTCCATTCCACACTACTCGCAGGGTTCTTTGCAGACCTGCCACCAGCGCATCAAGCGAACGTGTTTTCAGCAATGCTTGACATATAACTACCAACCGATGGTGCCGCATTTTGCCTGAGCGTGTGGACGATTTCATTTTCACCCATGGCAATATACACGTGTTGCGAGATATACAGTTTCCAATGTAACCGGCATTAAGAAAGAAACTTCTAAATGTAACAGTTCTGACTCTTGTGTTTACAGTTATTTTGTTCGATAATTCCATCTGCCTCCAAGGATAAGTATATATTTATGTAGGAAATGTTAATTTACTTATTAACTATGTGTTACATTCACTGTTACCACCTAGCAAAGTCGTATTTATATGACCTATAAATAGTGATATACAATACCTGCAAGTCCTATTTTGTCTCTGAACGTGCAGGAACGTTGTTTCGCGAACGCCGCGTGGATCTGTGAGCGTGCACGTCGTGTCAACGTCACGCCAGCAGGCGGAACACTGGTCGTCTGCGCGAACGACGAGTTCGAACATAACCTAGTCTCACCCTGCCCACTCCACGACAGTGCGCCGCGGACATCCACGAGTCTCGGATGTTCGGGCCGACGCTGCGCACGAGTTAGGTGCATATGAATGAGCGAGTCCCGTTTAGTATCTCAGACACGAGCGAGGAAATTTGTGAACTTGAACATCTCTATGGCCTACCAAAGCGCTACATATGTGAAGAATTTGATGATGATAGGTTGTTTGGTCCCTGAAATATGACATTATAAACTTTATTTTCTTATATGATGCTATCGTACAATATTGCCAGAAAAAGAGGATCTGTATATACGATGCTTCTAATGTATACTGTCTACATTGAAATTTTCGTTGAAATGGTTAAATCGTTTAATATATATGTGAAACTTATTTAGAATATTTATGGAACTGCCATTTTGAACATTATTGTCTGACTCATTTAAAACACGAAAATAAATATGGTAATCTGTTGCATTTATTGGTGTGCACAATTCGGTACACATTTATTTTGAATGTCCATAATTAAACCACAATTTTAAAGTGGCGATCTTCATATACGTAGGACAGAAAGTAATATAGTAGCAATTTCGATGATTGTATAAAGCTTATATACATCGTTAAGTTAAAATAGATTATATAACTTCGTAGATATAGCACACAAAACTAAAATTATTGATGGTAGCTATTCTAAAAATAGGTGTCATTCTAAAACAAAATACACATATTATAATCGCCTATCTCAGTACATTATCATCGCCTACTTTTGTTGGAATGGGTTGATTTTTTCCGGAGCTACGAGATAAAATAATAATTTTTATTGGTAGTGTTATCTTACAAAATTGCAGAGAAATGAGGACCTGCATAGACAAATTTGATGGTTGTGATATGTACTACCAGCATACAACATTAAGTTAGAATTTTATTTCTTTAATAAAATATACTGAGCTAAAATATTTATAAGCCACCATTTTGAAAATAAGTGCCTGTCATACATAAAAGATACCAGTTTACACCACCTGGTATAGTACTATTTTTTTTTGCCAATTTTTGAAGGAATTTGTTAATTGTTTCCCGAGATATAACAAAAACAATTATTGACTCGCATGGCGCTATCTTACAAAATGACGAACAAAATATGCCCTATGTACATACAATTGATAGTTGTAATATCAACTTCCAGCATACAGAGTTTAGTTGAAAATGATAACTTGGTTTTGACGACATAGAATTCTATGCTAAAAATTGTTGTATGGCTGCCATTTTTAAATAGGTGCCGGGAATGCCTTAAACATAAAATTTAACATCATCAACATTAGAAGTACTTGTATGTAAAATTTGTTAGGATTCGGTTAATTATTTACCGAGACATGACGTGAAAACTTAATTTTATTCGCATAGCGCTATCTTACGAACAAAAGATGCTCCATGTAGATAAAGTTGATATTTGTAATGTCTACTGCCAGCATACAAAGTTATGTTGCAATTGATTACATAGTTTCGACGTATAGCATTCTAAGCTAAAATGAATATATGGCCACCATTTTTAAATAAGTGACTGGCACGCTTAAAACATAAAACGTAACATCATCTATAGTAGTACCACTAGTTTACCAAATTTTTTTAGGAATCGTTTATTATTTACCGTGTTATGGCATAATAACTTTATTTATTCACATGGCGCTATATTTCAAAATGGTCAAGAAAAGCAGCTATTTGTTGGTAAATATTATGCTTGTAATATAGTACACATAATTAGGTCAAAATTGGTTAAACTATATGGAAGATATACTAAATAAACTTAAAACGTTTGTATCGCCACCATTTAGAAAATATGTAACTTATTAATTTAAACACCTACTTTTTTATGGCCTACCACAGCATTACTTGCGTGCCAAATTGGGCTATTATTGGTTGAAGAGTTTTAGCAATATAATGTAAAATCTAATTTTTTTCAATTGGCGCTATCTCACAAAAAGGCCGCCTAACAACAATATTCCTCTAAAAAAATTTGTGCTTACACAATGGTCTGCTTGCATACAAAATTTGGTTTAAATCGGTTTAATGGTTCCCGAGATAGAACATATCACCCAAAAAAATTCAATGGCGGTTTAATTTTGAAAGTAAGTGCCCGGTGTCTTCAAAAACCTATAAAATCCAGGTATCCTTAATAAGTTATACATGTGTACCAAGTTAGGTGAAATTTGGTTGAAGCGTTCAGAAATTGAAAGGGGGACACACACACACGCACGTACACACTCACAGATACACACTCATACGTACACACACACAGTGAGGAAGGTAATATCATAAAACTTTTTTTCCTTCAAGAAATATGCTGAAAACAGCGACATTTAAATAAATAATTGCGGGTAAACCCGGTACCTCATAATGACACGCCAGGTTAAAATGTTCAAATAGGCGTTTATATTAGCTTCCATAGCTTAAAAACAAATTCAGTTAGAATATCTTCGTGACAAATATCTTTGTGATGCTAACTTACTTTGCAACAGATACTCGATTAGAATCCAGCATAGTACATCGTAGAATAGATATGGCCTTGTTATCGTTAAGTCCCTTATTGTACTAATCTGCCTCAAATCAGTTGACATGCAAAAATCTTAGGTTTTAAAAATCAATCTTAAAAAAAGGTAATTTTTTAAACCCTGATGTCTAATGTATTTTTTTAAATAACAACATTCAGGTTGCTCTACAACATGTAGATATGTATACTCTTCCCTTTCAGTATTTAATGAAATTTCCAGGATAGTTTAGGAAGACTAATAGAAAGAACCCAGTGATATAAATCCCTTTTAATTGCAACCTTTACCAAATCGATTGGACGAGGTAACTGATTAATAGTGCTGTTGTCGATTGCGCAGGTAACGTGGGTGCAGGCGCCACGATTTAAAACCACCTGTTCCTCACATCAAACAAATGTTCTTCATCTAAAACGGACAAGCAGAAAATATAAAATGAATACGACGTACTTTGGTGCTGTGCAGAAGCTGATCATATTGCCGGAATTTACAGAAAACAAGTTCATTATTATTGTTTGAAAAGAGAAATTTGTGTTTTCGTTTCTAGTAAACACGACAAACACTTCTGTGAACTGCAGAAAACATACAGCCACCAAACTGTCATTACCGTCGATCAAATGGATGTTCCCCGTTCACAAGTCAGCACGCCGACATTTTTTTTTAAATGCATAAGGATATTTGGAAAAATACAAACCACAGGCGTATGAGATAATTATCATGGTGTCTTGAAATGCATCACGGCATTCGAAAAATTAGGAAAATTTTATAGAATCTAAATCTCAGCTTCACAACCCAGAATAAAAGATACTATATAAAGCTCTAAGGAACAGATAACAGCCCAGTGTTCGAGTAAAACATCCGTTGTTCCGTTAAGTATCAAATACAAAATGTGAAACATTTTCACAAAGTGGAATTTACTCCAGTGTAAACGAAGTGTATTTTCCGAATGGAAGAAACATATCTCCACGTCGCAGACAAGTATCATTTAAAAAATCCAGTAACAGCACATACAAAATTTCTGATCCCGGTCCGTTTCAAGAATACGGTTCGAACTTGGTTTCCGGATTTTCCAGGCAAGAAAGTCAGTAGAGGAAATTTGAGTTTTTCACAAAACTTTTTTCTCCGAACAACAGCCCTGAGAATATTCTTCCAGACGATGGAGAAAATTACTAACCGTTGCCATGCCTAAACCTAATAAGTCACTTAATTACCAGGTTACATTGAAAAGACAGTACCAACAAATGTTTTTTGGGACCACAAAATACTTTTATCACTATAGATATGACAAAAGCTTTTGTGGTGCCAACATAATTTTTTTTTTGTGATTCCAGTATTTAGCTGAAACCACAAAATGACGTTTGTGGTCACCAATAAATGCAGTGAATTAGTAGGCAATAATGTGTTAGTTAATCGCAGCAATACATGTTACGATGACAGCAGCAATACTGGATGGTGAGGTTCACAAGGGTGTTTGCGGGTTGTGGGCTTCTGTAGTTGGTTGTGTTCCAACTACAATTAATCACTCAATTGAAAGTAGTCCATGTGTGGAATTCAGACCTTGAACCTGTCAACTGCGAACTCGGCGTCCTACTGCTACGCTACTTTACTCGACGTTACAGCATTAACCTTCAGCATGTTTGTAAAACAATTCTAATAAGTGGCACACGCGACAAGGCTTGCACACTTCATCTCATAGAAAGTTGATTTTCTGAAGTCATGTGCGTGTAACATTTACTTACTTGGAATAAAGGAATATCCCCCATGAATTACTTCGTGACCTGATGCAAAGAACCCAACACAGACAAATATGGCGTCTTGGCCAGACAGAAGGTGACCACTTCGAATATGCCAGGGCGCATGCGCAGAATATAACTGATGTAGTTTTGCATTCGCAGCAAAATATTTTACTGTGGATAACATGAATGCTGTTGCTGCCAACTATATATTTCATGGCAGCCAATAAACAGTTAAAAAAAAACAAATATGTTAATAAGCATTAAATAGCTTTAGCACTAGTCAATCTACGTGTTATCATGCACCACAATCAATATTTTACCAGCAGCAAAATTTCGCCTTGGAAAGCATCAACCAAATAATTTATGTAGACACTGTCAAATCTAATTTTTTTTCAGTCTAACTAATTAGACTGCAACAATGCAACATGATATTCATATTAGTCCAGTCACTAAAACACAGACTGATCTCCTTTAAATAACGTGCATAACATTATGTGATGCAAGGCGATATGTATAATTGTTACGTGGATTCCTGTTTAAGCCAGTGTACACTAAATTAACACAAAGTTAATTGACCAGTTACAAATTTCACGAGTTAAGCACCTGCCGTCTAGTGAGGTGTGTGTGCGTGTGTGTGCGTGCGTGTGGGTGGGGCGTGAGTCGTCGAAGCGCTACGGGTGGCGCTAGCCGGTGCATCTAAAGAGACATCGCCTCTACGCGCATAGTTGTGAACACGCGTGTAGTGCTCCCGTCGTACTACTTGAACTATGGGACTTCAAGCGGTGACTGTACCATTTCATTGGCCGCAACACTGTAGCGATGTCCAATGCACTCCTCTAATGTAGTTTCGCATGAAAACGGTTCGTATATGCAGTCATTTTGGAGGGCATTACAACAATGTTTCCAATATTCGTAATGTCTAGTCTGAAGCGTATTTTTTTTTCTTCGTAGATACGCATTTCGATCACAAATTTATTGGTTTCTTTAAAAAAAAATTGGGAGGTCAAATACACTGCAATGCAGTTCATGCACTAGGTAGGCGGTCGCATTAAGCAAGTAATAAACGTAATGCAATATTCAGAACTGGCATTCGTGTAAACACGTTTAATTACTGTAACAAAAACGTTTGCAACTTACATGTCAGTATGCTTACAATTTATATTAATATATGAAATATATATATATGTATTTTAGTGCAACGAATTATTAAATTCCAACATTACAGCAATTAAAAAAGGGTCAGTGGCAAAAAGTATATATTAATTAGCGACTTGGTATCTCAGAAAGTTTGCAAATACTGAAGACATATACTGTCGGGTAGGAATACATAAAGCATGTCACTAATGTTATTCTTGCACAAATCCATTCCCGGCTAGTAAATGCACCGAAAGAAAAAAAGTTTATCAAGAAAATATGGCGAGGTCCGCTGTAAGTATGTATGACGACATCAAACGGGAATGAATGACGTGCAATAATCACTGCGAGTAGACGGTACCCCATTAGCAAGGAAGAGAGTCGCCTAATTAAACTATACGAAAGAAGACATTGTATAATTGACATGTGAAACATTTCAAAACTAACGTCTATATCTAATAGTCTGATACAGTCAATGTGATATCAATCCTAAGTAGAAGAAAAAGGCGTGCCTATTATTTTCCAAATTGCAGATTTATAGGTAAGAAATAATCTCTAATATCACATATTTATGGCCTAAATATAATTTTAATGGAATAAATAGAGTTGTTTATGATTTATTTTGAAAACAAATATCAGCTTTCAAAACTTTATTAAGGATGTAAATTTCTTATGCTCCGGATGTACCTGTCATCACATGGTCTGGGTGTCAGGAGTTTCCTGTTATTATTGGCAGTTTTTGTTCGTATACCCAGATATGTCATGGTATCTCGCAGCAGTAGCGTTTTCACTATTTCTCCACTTGATAGTTTTCACTATTTCCCCACTCGATAAAGACCGATAAGGCATATCCTGTATTGCTGTCGTAAGGAACTTGTGTCTTATTTCACACTACCACACATTTCGCTGCAAACACCAAAGACGTTTCCTTCCTGTTCCTCGATAGTGAAAGCGCAACGATGCATGAATACAGACACGTCGTCTTTAAGAAACATTCCGTAGCAAATTCCGACACGTAACTAAACATGTGGGGTGTGTGCTGAGAGTGAGATGAGATCCCGTCCAACAATGCGACGGCAGTGCGTCTTTCAACGAATAAGTCAGTGATTGACGCTCGCTCGTTAAGGGCGCTATCTGGCCTCGACAGCCAGCCAAAAATCCCAAGCCAACGCCTGCTATTTTCGTCTGTCTTGCCATCGATGCGCCGTCCATATTTATATTTGTTCCAGCCACTGTCTTCGTTTTTCACCCAGTGTTTGTAATATTCTTCATTCTGTTTGGCTACCGATTCTGGTTGTGCTGTGTAGTTTTTCTGGTGTCATCTGACTACACTCTTGCTCGTATTTATATGAATTTTACATTTTCGTTTTGTCGTGTAGTTCTTTAATTTGTTCTCTGACTTCTTGGGATGATATGAACGTTACGTATTTGTCGACAACAGCCAACTCAGGCTCGTTTATTCCTGTATATGTTATTTATGTTTTTAATCTAAGTTATTTCAGTTATTTACTTTACCAAGTATTTTTTATGAGACAACTGTGTGTCCATAATTGTTTCAATAATCAACTACCTCGATTGCAAGAATCATTGAAAAAAAACATATAAAAAAAAGAATAAACAACAAAATTATGAGAAATATCAAAATAATTGCATTTAAATTAATGAAATAATGTTTTAGACAACTCGATGATACTAAATTTTATTTATTCAAGTTAGTGAACATTTTTTTACTATATTTAGGCTACTAGGAGCTTTTAAAGAAACGAAATTTTTTTTAATTACACAATGTTGGCCTACATATTTTTCTACTTTTACTGTCATAAAATTCTACAAAATAATATTTTATAAAATTTAAATATATTTTGGCATACGTATTTCTTTTTTTGTTTTTCTGTGTTATTATTCGGAAAAGAGTCAACTGATCTTTATTCGGAAACTAAACACACAATAAACCATTGGTGTATGCGTTAAAAACCCATGCATACATTTTATATTCAGGAAAACTAGTGGAAATTAAGAAGTTAGTTATAGTATACAACCAATAGAATTTTTAAAAAAATATTAAATTGAATGCCTACACTAATTTTTGTAACTTTTTTGGTAATAAAATAATTAAAAAATATGCACAAATTCCCGACGAACAAAGCGTTTAAATGGTTAGCTCGCAGGTTATAATACTCCTCTGAATATATAGTATAACAAACTAGAAAAATAATTGAAATGGGCATTTAGAAAACCAGCTGTAATGAAATTTCCTTTCATGTATTTAAAATGCATCCTCTTGATACACTGTAATAAGAGCTTGCATACCCTCTGCCACCTTTACGGGCGTTATAATTATTGGCTACTAGCGAACTGGCCCGGCTTCGCCCGGTAACAATTTAGTTTTTACAGTGATACTTTGAACGACAAAAATGGTTACTGTGGGTCATCCTTAAAAGATAAACATATGCTACCACGGACTTTTCTGTAGACCTTTTCGAGAGCTACAATTCTGCAGTGTATTAATTTGATGTATCTCTTATGGTTTAGTCAGCGCAAGCCATGTAGGCGCCCTAAAGGCTGTTTTTTACGTTTTGATTACAAACGGTTCGACATTTATCTACTATTCTTCAGATAAATATAATTGTTTTGTACACCAGAACCTTCATCAAGAAATTCTCTAGATGATGTTGAAAACCGCATCAATACCCATCAAGTAGTTGAGAAGTACTAAGTGAATACACAGACAGACGCGGATAAGCGACTTCGTTTAAACTATTTAGAGAAGAGACGAGGAAAAACCCAGTAAACATCTATTTTGCTGACCACTGACTACTCTTGCGTTGAATGCTCATCAGCCGCTATGTCGTACAACTGGGTAAAGTCTTCTGCTCTTGAGGTCAACTGGCCAGATGATAAGTACAGGTGCTCTACTGTGCTGTACGATTCACGAGGAAGATTGCCCACCCAGAAACACAATTTACAATATTATAATGTAAAACATGCGAAAACTTAGTTGTAGAAACCAAACGGGAAACATTCATCGAGAAGTACTAGAGAGTTAACTAACGAGGAAAGTGTGACAGAAGAGGAAAGAAACAACAAGGGAAAGCTACTTAAACAAATCATGATCTTGACTGGGCACCATGAGCGTTCTAGGACCTCTTATACCGGCACATTATTACAGTTATTAGTGTCTTACCACCATTTGTACAATTTGAGGTAACTTACAACTAAGTTGTGAACTTGAATTTAATAGTGTAAAAAAACATTAATTTTTAACAGTTGAAGTTACTTTGGCATGTTGATTTGTAGGTATATTGTAAGTTTTATGTTCTTTTGGAATAAAAACCGACTTTCTCCTAGTTCTTAGCGTCGAGTAGCGTGCAGAGGGCATGTGTTTATGTGTGAGTGTTGTATGTATCTGTGTGACCTGAACACGTGGATCAAGTTTCACCAAAATAAGTACACACATAGTACATAATAAGGGCACCTGACTTCTATAGTTTTCACCATGCTGGGTACATATGTTCGACATGGTTGCCAATTTAATATTTAGAGTGATGTCGTACCTCCGGAACCTTTTAAACAAATTGAACCACATTTTGTATGTTGGCAATGCACAATGTAATCATTGAATTTAAAGAGTAATATCGTCATTAATCTGCCATTTTGGAAGAGAGTACTACTTAAAAAAGTATTGTTTTTACGGTATATCTCGAAAATTAATTAACCTATTTTCTCGACATATTGTGCATGCAATGCAAGTTATATTAAAATGTGTGATTTAAATAAATACAATATTTTCTTTCAAAATAGCCTTTATACAAATATGTTAGGTTTATTCGCTATAAATACCATATCGTTAGGCCAAATTTGACCAAACTTTGTATGTTGAAAATATCTAATGCCTGTAACAAATATGCCAACACATAGCTAATTTTGTCCTCCATTTTGTTATCGTCTCATCAAAGGTATATTTTTTGTGTAATATCTCGGGAACAGTCAACTTTTTCCTACCAAATTTGGCGAAATGGTTGTACGACGGTAATCGTTACAACTTCATATGTTTTAAAAAGTTCAGACACTTATTCCTAAAATAACGACCATATTAAATATTTGACCTTAGTAAGCTATATCTACGAACACATGTAATCAATTTCAACATAACTTTGTATACTGGCAGTATCTAAAAATAATCAAATTTGTCTACACAAAACTATTTTGCCTACCATTTCGTAGGATCGTGTCAGACGAAAAAAATAAAGTTTTATGCCATATATCGGGAAACCATCAACCAATTATTACCCAATTTGGTAAATAGGTAGTACAATGGTAGCCTATGTAAACTGATACGTTCTAAGAGGACCAGACATTTGTTATCAAAATAGTGGATCTAAAAAATTAAGCTTATTATGTTATATATTACCAAACATATAACCAATTTCAATTTAGTTTGAATGCTGGCAGTCCTGATGCAAACATTAAATGAAATTATACATATACTTGTTCTCCATCATTTTGTAAGGAAGTATCATACCCAATATTAAGGGTTTATTTCCAGTCTCGGGAAACATATAATTGAACGGGTAGTCACATATTTCCCAAATAAGAGCCATGTAAATATGTTTGCTCAGTATGCTGTTATGTCACCCACTATTCTAACCGAAGTTTTGTATTTTCTGGCGGTATCGATAATAATTATCGAATGAGCTAATAAATAACCATTTGTTATGCCTATTATGCTCTCAGGACCTTGATGTTAAGAGCAGCCCAAATATATATCTCTCTCTTTCTCTTTCTTTCTCTCTCTCCGTTTATGAAGTTCACTACATTAAAAAATGTACTTTTTATGCCATATCTCTGGGATAAGTCAACCGAATTACACCAAATTCTTCACACAAGTAGTGCACACGAAGTCCGTGTAAACTTACATTACTTAAGTGACTCGGACACTTATTTAAAAAATGGTAGGGCTGTTAATATTTTAGGTTTGTAAACTACATCTACCAAAACATTAGTTGGATTAATTCCGAAGAGTATGTTCCGAATCCTACCTCCGTGATGCAGTACGTTGCACGCTACCTTGTGGTAGGAGGTTTTCTGGGTTCGAGTACCGGGACAGGCACATCTGTATTTACAATTGTCTCACTACTGTCGCATATGTTTCTGGTTCCATCTCTAATGATGCTACTGACAACAAGACGTCAAGGCCTACCTACCTGTCAAGCTTTTAAGAACTTCTTTAAAAATTACTTGCACCCGCGTAGAGGAATGTAGGCTCATTAGTTATACCAGTAACTTTATCACAGTGTTATGTTAACAATGAAACAACATATGGAAACATTTTTAAGGTGTGTTTAAGAAAGCATGGTTCAAGGAATTACTTTATTAAAGTTTATTTACAGTTCTTCGCTTGCAAAAATACTTCACAGTGTTAAAAACATTTCCGTTTGTTTTAGACGTTATTACAATATATTTTTAGACACGCAAGAAATTATTTCTTTACTGCCCATTGTATGTAGCTAGTATAAGCGTACGAAATAATTATTAAGGGGAAAATACGTTTACCCACAGTTTGTAACAAAGAATAGTCCCATATTCTCATATCCGGCTGTTACGGTTTTTTTTCGCATGATGAGTATGCCTTGAAAATGAAAACGCGGAATGTTTACAAGAAAACGGTTATGAAAATTACGAAAGTGTACACAAATGCGTATATTTAGTTGAAACACGTATTATTAATTTCCTTTGGAAAACATTGTTCATTTTGTAAACTAAAATACTTTCAATTAAAATGAAATGCTTTCAAAATAATTTGTGGTGCCCTAAATAATCTATCTCGATTTTTGAATATGCAAAAATCTCAACTCTCCTACTTTATAAAAAAAAAATATTAACTCAAACATGTAGGCAGTTCTCTGTTAGCAAGCCTGCCGTTGCTTTTTTATGATGAAATTACTTTGTTTTTTTATCCTTAAAATTAACCTGTATTACGCTTTCAGCCAAACAAGGTGTTTTATTATTCAGCGAGATAATTGCTGATATATGGAAAGTAATATTTTAACACGGTCCAATAAACATAGCTACGTAAATAATATAGCATTGCTTCATTCAGGGTAATTAATGCCAGCAGTCACAAAATTTTCACAAATGGATAAGTTACATTAAACATAAAAGTTCGTAATTTAGAAGATACAAAAATACCAGCACAAATGGGTACTGAGTAACATCACCGTGTGTTAATGCCCCTTAACTCAATGCACTACACGACAGTTATAGAATAGATAGAAAACTAAATTCATATCACAAGTATAATGTTAAAACGTAACTTATTTAAAGATATATTTACTGTCTAATGATTCTCTTTTAGAGTTGTTAGACGAGTTTTGGGTAGCTTAATTGCCCAAAGTTTCAGTTAATAAAATATTTGCTATGAACATTCCATTGTTTCTACATAAATAACTGGAACACAGTTTGATGTGTTGGACTCACGTCTCCGCCATCTTTGACTTATTATGCCGTGATCGAAGAATTTCCGCAGAAGGAAGCATGACGTAATTTGACTTCGGTTAAGGTTTATTTTACCCAGGCTGGGATTAGAACGAAGATCCTTATTGGAGAGTCTGACATAGGAAAAATTTCAGCTGAAATGTGCACTGGTGTTCCAAAGAAGTCGCTTTTAAGCTGGCGGTAAATGGGGAAATTCTGTTTATTTGTGTGTAAATGTTCGTGTTTGGTTCAAGTTATGATATATACTAGTCCCAACCAAAAATTTTAAGTATCAACTTTATGTCGTAACAATTATTCAGGTCCTCCAATAGTGTTTATAAGGGCAGACAGTAAAAATACAATTGTGTTGGGCAGTGATCATTCATAAGCAAGCCTATTTGAGTAGAAATACGTCACGAATTTAAGTGCGTAATACAATATATGTAATAAAAAAAACCTTTGTACTTATCTCCTTTCCTTGAATGAAGCTGAGCAGGTAAGCCCCAAAAAGATATATTTAAAAACAATTTTCACTATTTTTTTTACGATTCAGTTATATTTCAATAAAGTTATTGTGTAAGTCACTGTTTTACTAAACCAACTTTTAAGACAGAACGTTAAATGTCAACATATTTCCTTGTATTTCCATTGTAGTGGGAATAACTAAATTCAGTCTATATTAAGGTTCTGAGACAATACACAAATAGGGAGGTTTCACACATTTATATATATTTTATGAAGATTGCAAATATGCCATTAACTCACAAGCGCACGTGCGAGACCAGCACACCCTGGTAGCGAAAATGTGTAGTTGCTAAACTAAAAGCTTGAGCTACTTAACCACAGTAGAAAAAACTTTACTTCAGCTACCGTACACGTGCGATGAACACGTATCATACTAAGAACCGTGATCACCATATTGCATGAGCATGTCATTGTAAATAGTTCGTAATCACAGCGCAATGCATCTGTTCGAAATAAGGAGGGAGGAGTGATTTTGGAAAACCCTGAGAAATCGAAACAAACAGAATGGCCCAGGAACTGAATCACTGCCTTCAAAAATGTGAGATCAGTTAGTTACTACTAAGCCACTTTGCTCGGCAAGTAGATATAGATCGTTCACAGATACTTCCAACTTTTCAAAACCCCTGATGAATTTCTACTTCCAGGATATTCCTCCACGTCATGCAAATAAAGCTAAACCTAGTCGAGAAAATTACACCAGCGGAACAACGCACCGCATTCGTGCGCACTCGGTTTGATATTTTTCTTCCATAAGGACTATTTATTACTAGGAAATACCAACACTCCTATTTTTCTCGGTTAATATTGGTATAAATTACATGTTTATTTATAGATGAAATATAAATAAAAGTTCAATTTAACCAAAAATAAGATACCTTCGTGTTAACACAAGTATAAAACGCTTGTGATACGTGACATATTTAGGAAAATACCAAGCACATCGTGCAAGGGGATGATTTTTGAAAGGTCTGTTCACAAAGTGCGAAGAAACCTTGAATAGACCATCAGATGTATTTATTAATGCAATCTGAATGGAAAGCATGCCTCTTATATTCGAGTTATGTTCCAGTAAACCGAAACAAAACTACTTTTAATAATTGTGTACTTCAGTACGAAATTTACAGTAGTTAAGGAAAGAGTATTTTGCATTCAATGATTTTAAAAGTGCACAACTATCAATAAAAAAAGCTATAAAAATCGTGTATTTAGTATAGGCGGTACCAGGTGCACTTGAGTGATTGTGTGTTTTGTAATGCGATAGTTATCACATGTAACAACAATGCTAAATATAATTCTGTAGGCTCTATATTCCATTCCTTATCTGTACACTCCACTCCAAAATGTAATTAATTGTTATTAAATTACAATATTATGTGTGATATTTATATAATAATCACATAAACGGCAGCGCTTTTCACTGCCATGTAAAATAATTTTAGTGGGTGAAACCTTCATATTGTCTAAGTGAATATATTTCAATCCCTAATATCAAACACTGAAATAAGTGTTTCAACTCTTTTGCCCCAGGATAATATACATTTTTGAGTTTAAAAGAATACCCCAAATTTGAAGGTCTCTAATAATATCAAAACTAAACAACCTACAACCTTGATTGACCAATCAAATGAACCGTGGAACCGTGAAGTTTGATTACCATTCATTAATAAATGTTCAATGTAACCACCACGACCGGCCCGAACGACATCTACGCGATAATAAAACTCATTCCACCCTCTTGTCAGCATGTCCGGTGTTACAGTTTGGATGGAGTCCGTAATTCTCGTTTTGAGGTCGTCAATGTTAGCCGGCAATGGTGGACGAAAGACTTGATTCTTTATGTACCCCTAATAAAAAAAATCGCACGGGGTAAGATCCGGGCTTCTTGGGGGCCAGTGATGAAGTGCCTCGTCACCAGCTGCTCCTCGACCAATCCAGCGTTGCGGCAACGTCTCGTTCAGGTATCCATGAACAGCTAAGTGCTAATGGGGTGGCGCACCATCCTGCTGGAAAATGAAGTTCCCCCCCCACCACCTCTTCTAACAGAGAAAAGAACCACTGTGTAAGCATGTCCAAATAAGGTATTCCAGTAATAGTGGGCTCGTGAAAAAATTAAGGGCCGAAAACAGTGTCTTTGGATACAGCGCAAAACACGTTCCCTTTGGGGGGTGGGGGAA